>MU570271.1:1178164-1213731 GCA_024362625.1 Silurus asotus
TATATATATATATAATATATATATATACACATAATATGAGCGCTCCCAGTGCAGTGCGCATTCTCGCTTGTAAAATGCAAAACACAGCATTGTCAGTGATGTGCCTCTAGAGGGCGCTCTCGTAATGACGCCGGTCCTTTTTAGCTCCTTTTTTTTTTTTTTGCTTTTGCCACTTAAACTATCGGTGCCGGTTGTTCGTCAAAACCGGCGAATCGTTCGACTGTGAATCCGTAGTGCTTTGATCCTTCTTGACTAGAAATGTTGTAATGTGCCTCTCTTTTGCACAGGGGTTGGCTCCGCAGTCGTGGACAACTGCCTGTACGTGGTGGGAGGGCATTCGGGGTCGTCGTACCTAAACACGGTGCAGCGCTACGACCCCATCTCAGACAGCTGGCTCGACTCTAGCGGCATGATGTACTGCCGCTGTAACTTCGGCCTGACCGCCCTTTGACCCCTGGGGCAGTCGTAGGGTACTTGTTTTAAAAGAAAGACAAAAAAAATGTTTTTTTTTGCATTTCTTTTACTTACTCCCCAGCCATCCTTGGAACTACGTTCCTCAGAAGGTTGCCGCAGCCATGTGGAAACCGGTCCAGGAAAAGGAGAGCTCTGCTTTTTTTCCCGGGATTATGGGGTTTCGGAGAAGTAAAGCGAGACATTTTTCTTTTATTTTGCTAACAGGAGCCGAGCTGTATGAGCTCTGCATAGGACACAAAAGTGCTGAATGGCAGGAGACACCAGTCATGGCGTCGTGGCATTGGTCTGCGGCTATGACATTTATTCTGTTTAACGGAACTACAGATGCAACGAGCATCTAAAATTTCTGTTGGTCTGCAGGTCTGTGCCTGAAGATGATGCGTATGCATGGCCATGGAAGGGAAGCGTGTGCGTGCACGTGCAGGACAAGCACTCACCGGCTGAGTTTGAAATGTTTGCATCTAAAGTAGTGGGTCACAAAAAAAGCGGGAAAAAAAACCAACAAAACTTTTTACTCTTAAAAAGGGCTGCCTTTCTTTAAACCTGTAAATACATCGACTAAAGAATCTAGATTATATCCTCCAGTGCATTGCCTGTAAATGTTACCTGCACTGGTGCGTGTGCGCGTGTGTGTGTGTGTGTGTGTGCGTGCGCGCACGTGTTTGCGTGCGTTCGTGGTCCGCATATATATCAATGTTTCACTGCAGTCTCTTAAAAAATTCTTCCAGGTTCTACACGTCTCTTCCTCGGTAGCTTGTAGAACACATCTTTTAGTTTTATTTATTTTTTTATGTAGACGTCTCGATTCTACGACTTTTCTTTATTCGTCGAAAGCGAGTCGCCTATTATTCTTCTTTCTTTTTTTGAGGTGTGGGAGTCAAAAGTAAAACTCTACTGGTGCTAGTTAATAATTCAGGATTCGTTTTTTTTTCTCCGTCAGTGCTTTTCTGTGTCGGTCGTTCAATCATAATTTTTTATTCGTTCTGCATGTTGGTCATCTTCTGTTATTGTTTAAAAAAAAAAACGCTCCATCAAGCCCTGTGCAATAACATCATTCAAATGAATCGTGTCCACATGAAGTCCAGTGTATTCTCTGCTGTTGTATGTAAAATATGTTCAGTAGAATTCAGTGAAAAAGTCACTAAAAGCAAATGGACATTCCTAATTCCTTAAATTTAGAGCCTATATATATTACACAGTATCTCACAAAAGTGAGTACACCCCCTGTTACATTTCAGTAACCATTTTAGTACATCTCCTCAAGGGACAATAGTACAGAAATAAAAATTTGATATATGTTTGACTAGCAGAACCCAGCTATTTATACAATAATGTTATTTTGAGAGGACAGTACATCTATACTGCCATACAATCTGCACATTGACTAAAATATATCCATGTTTAATTTCTATAGTATTGTCCCTTGAGGAGATCTAATAAAATGGTTGCTGAAATGTAAGGGGTGTATTCACTTTTGTGAGATATATAACTCTACCTTTGTCTGCTCTTTAACAAATCCCAGAACCGTCCCTGTGTCTTCATGTAAAGATCATGCCTTATAGCCACATAGATTGCGATCTAGTCATGAGATCAAACACTCTTGGAACATTCCTTAATATAATAATCCTGGGCCCCCTGAGCAAGGCCCTTCACCTTGTAGCTGCTAAGTTATATAAATTGTGTGAAGGTGCAATACGTGATATTTATTAGAGGTCTACCCATAGTGGACTTTACCGATACTTAGCTTGGATCGTACTTTATTAATCAACTGATAATTTTTTTAATGGATATTAGAGTGGAAAAAACCAATGTTATTTATTACTGTACTTTATTACAAAAAAGTACTGAATCGTGAAAATTTGCTTAAAAAAATAAATATGAATATATTAATTATATTAATAAATATTGAGGGACATTACGCATTCAAACTGGAACAAAAAGTAAGACTCCAAATAAATTAAAATAGTTACATTCAACATGAATAACAGACACTTCAAACAGCACATGGTGTCAGCGATTCGCCTCTAGAGGTTGCTCTTGTACTCTATAATGCATCCCGGAAAAACTATTGGTACGGAATTTTGCAGGTAGTTCCAGCAGTCAACTATCATTGCCCATGAATTAACCAAATGTATGTATTATATAACACTATTACTGCATTGTATTGATCCAAGCCATTGGTTTACGTTTTTAGAAATCTGCATGCTGATAATTTCTTGGTACAAACTGTATAGCCACGCCCCTTCAATCCTTGAAATGGTTATTTAAAGACATTGAAAAACTGAATTGAATCAGCTTTGTTTTTGGGAAATTGATTGGAATTCGACTTCACGTACATTTCGGCACTTTTGTCGCATATCCCAGCATGTTAAGAAGCTGGGGTCAGAGCGCAGGGCCAACAATGATACAGCGCCCCTGGAGGAGAGAAGGTTAATGGCATAACTCAAGGGTGCAGTTTGGCATTGCTGGAACTTGAACCCCCTGACCTTTCGATCGGAAACCCAGAAACGTTCTCACTCTCGCTTGATTACACTATTTCTAGGGATGGGTTTAATGAGTAAAAAATACAAAGAAAATCCCCCCTATTTACCCAACTGAGATTTTTTTTATTATTATTATTATTTATTTTTTACATTTTTTTTCTAAATGTGACATGCGAGTTCTGGCACATCATATATATATGTATTTAAAATCCTATAAATGAAAGAGACAAAATCCACGTGAGTATGTTGAGTGATATTTATTTGCACATGGGTATAGTTACAAACGGAGCTCTGCGTTGCACTTGCTAAAAACTTTAATCCTTTGTGTGATGTGTATGTTTTACATTTCAGTTGAAGGCATTTTCAACGATGCAATAAGATCATTTTTTCTGTTGTTGTTAAAAACTAAATGCTGTGACTAAAACACTTTGCTTTTTCTCCCCGCTGGATTCCTTTCACCATCTTTCAAACTTTGAGTTCTTGTTTCTAAATAGTGATTACATTTTTTTTTCCCCCCATAAAGCACTTAAATTTCCCTGACTGCAATTATGACCATGATATTGGGTGAATGGGTGTGAGGCCTAAGATTCATTTAAAAGGTTTAAAGACGTGATCCATAAACAGAATAAACAACTATCTTTTTTGTTTTTAAGAGGAAGTTGAATAGTAGGGAAAATCAGCACTGTCAGCAATAATTCTAGTCATTGTTAGTAAGCGATAATGACTTTGGGTACCTGGGGGTAAAAAAAAACCTGCGTTATTGTGTGAGTTCTTGAATATGGAATATTTAACCCCATGAGCTTATTTGATCAGAAGGTAGCGAGATGGTAGAGGAGTGCTAAAGGTGTTTATTGAAGAACGTGGAAAATGAACCACGTGCTGTCCGCTAATAATAAATGTACTACTGATGTCATGACGTCATCTCATTATCGCATTAAAAGAAAAAAACAAAAGGAAAAGTATGAATATATATACGCATCACGCTGGCGTGATTCCGCATTTGCCATGCGTTATTTCATGAAACGTCTCGTTCGGTGCATGCAGTAACGACCCCTTGAAACGTTCTACCCCATGCTCCTTTCCTTGCACGCCGGCGTGTCCGGTTTCTTACGGCGTTGGAGAAGGGGGCAGCGGCCGCCATATGCATCTCGCCTAATCTGAAGACGTGAAACTGCAAAATGAAGGGAAATTTGTGACGTTCTAATTGTTCTCTTGTCACGTCACCACTCTCACCAAAGTGCTTGTTTTATGAGGAAAGCTGGATAAAATCTGTGTGTGTGTGTGGGTGTGTGTTTGGGGTTGATCCCACTGTCTGAAGAGCGTTGTATGAAACCGATGTCATTGTTTTCCCCCTGTTTTTTTTTTTTTTTTTTAACAGGTGTCTGTCTAAAGTGATGTGATTATTATTATTTTTTTTTTATATATATAATGTCTCTGTGGATTGTTACTGGAAGTAAAAATATATAAACCTTCATCAATAGATGCAGTATTTATTTTTCAAATTTAGCAGCCATTGAACAAGAGAGCACATTTTTGCCAGGTTATATAGACGTGTGTGTGTGTGTGTGTGTGTGTGTGTTGCAGTTATACCCAGTCCAAAAAAAATAAACGCCTGGTCCGGAAAGGCCAAATGACGTGTGTATTATTATTATTATTATTATTATTATTATTATTATTATTATTATTAAGCAACACTTCTTCTGAGTGATCTATCACTTTTGATGGAAACTCCACGCTCCCTAAACATCTTTAAATTGTAGAATTAATGGTCTACAAGTCCATTTCCAAAAAATTTGGGATGCTGGGTAAAATAAGAACAATGCATTGATTTGCATTCCGAATTTTATTCATATTAAAAAACAGAAAATGTGAAATGTTTCACTCAATACCATTTTAAGAGGAAAAAAAAATAAGGTAATTTGAATATGACCTAACAAATGCCATGTGTACTACTACTTGTGCATCCGGACACTATCCATGTACACTGGGGAACTGAGGAGACCTGTTGCAAAATCTTTGGAAGAGGAACCTTCTCCCGTTTGTGTCTGATAAAGGGTTCTAGTTGCAGTCCTGGGTCTTCTTTATTGTGTTTTTCATTTGCTTTTATTGTGTTGCTGGAATATGCAAGGCCTTCCTGGGGAAAAAAATAATATATACCTTTTATTATTAAAGGAGCCTTTCCAGATGTGCAAGCTTGGACACCATCGAAAATGCAGACTTCTGAACTGAGGACGAATAAAAAAGGCGGATGGTCAAGTCAAGTCTTATATGCAGTCCTCTTCCTCTTTAGTACGGAAGATGCAATGCCCATGGCTTCCAAAAAAAATTTCATATTTCCATTTGTCTCAACTTTAAATGAGCTTCGGTCTGGCATTTCTGGATCATTCACATGTGGCTTCTTTGCATAATAGAGCTTTAACCTGCGTTTGTGGATGACTCAGCGAATTGTGTATACAGTACACACTATGATTTCTGGAGCTGTTTCTGGGCCTATGTAGTGTTTTCTATCATTGTTAACATTGTTCTGATATTGTTCTGCAATATGTAGACACAGGTTTGGTGAAAAACCTCAACCCGTCATTACTTCTGAGAGAACTAATTCAATAATCGGATTAGCTGCTGAATTTTCGTTTCGTTTTAATAACTTTTTACTTTTTAAGCATTTTGGTGCTACATATTTTGAGATGTGTTGCAGCCGTCAAATTCAAAATGCCCTAATTTCTTCCTTTAAATTTTTACCTCATGTCAGACGTTTTCTATGTTCAATTGTCCATAAAATATGGATCTATGTGATTTAATCGCATTTGTAATTACCTCGCATTTAACACACCGACTCAATTTGGAAAATAATTTGGAAATCCGGATTTATTGGTTGATTTAAATTAAGTGATTCCTGTCCAAAAATGTAAAGATTCTTTATACTTTTCACATGTACTTTACAGCACAGCGAAATTCTTCCTTCGTATATACCAGTGGTTTGCTCAAGGGCCCCAAAAGTTGCAGCATGGCAACAATGGGGCTTGAACCCCCGAAACATTTGATTAAGCGGCTACACGTATCAAACACGTGGTTTAGTCGTGAGACAGAAAATCGCTTTGACATCATATTGAGGATTTGAGAGCTTATTCCTAAAAAAAGTATGGATTTCATTCAAAGGTTAAAACCACGTTGCCTTCAAGACTGAGAACCGTATAATCACACCATCTGATACTTAGCTATACTATAGCTTTATGCACGTTCCTGTTGGATTTCTCATCCCTCATTGGTGTTTGTCCTCACAACAAAACACATTTTTTTTCTTTTTTTTTTTTTATTAAAAATAAGTGCAAAATTGTTTTAGGGAACAATTATAAATATAGCCATCTTTGTGTAAAACCAGATTGTGTACTGAAATTTCAAGAAGTTTAAATTAGAAACATGGTACACACATATTACTTTACAGGTTCACACACGTGTAATACAGTATAGGATAGTATTGCAAGCCTTAAGTAATCCGTGAGAATAATAGGAACGATTAAGAAAAGCATCAAATTAAAACATATGCCTTCTTTAGTGATGACAAACAATAGTTCATTTGAATTCAGGGCCGGTGTGTGAAATTCTTACAAACGTAACTCTTTATAATATTACGTGCGTCGGAAAATTTCTCTTCTTTATTTTTTTTTTACACTTCCTGAGTAGTCGCTTTGGCACTTTAGTTTTTTTTAAGACGCTACTTACACGACACTGCAGACGAACACACCGCCGTGTACACTGATCAGCAAAACATCTGGAACATCTAGGTTTTAAGTATCAGCTGGATTGCAGGAGTGATGTGATTTATTGAAGCGGAGTTCACTGGATTAAAGAAATGTTTGAGCGAAACAGACAGTTCGGGTTTCACACACCAGCCCTTTACTATTACAGACCTTTTACAAAATTCTTGGATTCCAAGCACCTTAAAAAAAAAAAAAAAAAAAAGTCGAACAGTTTAACTCTGCTTCTCCGCCGAATTGTAGCATTTATTATAAAAATAATTATTATTAATTATTAAAAAGTATTATTTTAGAATTTTTAAAAAAAGGAGCGATTTTTTTATGGAGAAGCGTAAATACTCATGAAATTCATTATTTATTTCTTTTTTCTATAACTGACCTGATCTGACTGATGAAACTGACCACCTAGGATGAGTATGATGTCATTAACAAAGTGTAAAGGAGGAGAATCCACATGAGTCTTATAGTCTATAGTTTTACGTTCGGTTTTCCGTTCCAGCTGCACACCACTCCATCGCTGATAGACTTCGAGTGCTCAAGACAAACTGAATAAAAAAGGTGTGCTCTTAACAGGAAGGAAATCGCAGCGGGAAGGAAGGGCGTGTCATTTTTCATGAGAGCGCACGTACACGAGGGAAGACAGGAGCAGCAGTTCTGGCGGTTTGTTCAACAAGATCAAGTTATCGCTCCGGAGCCCGTCGTAGTGCATCCAGTAGCCGTCGATCTGGAACGCTGCAGAGTAGTGATGCTCCTCCTGGTTGAAGAGGGTGGCGCCCTCTAGAGAGTACCTGTGGGAAAAAACCATGATTACTTATGTTAATAAATGATAATAATAATAATAATAATAATAATAATAATAATAATAATAAAAACCTTTCTGAAGGGTCATCTAAAATCAGATTAGGATTGATAAATCTTATTTTCAGTGGTGTCCTAGCTAAATCAATCCACCTTTTAATACCACCATTATAGGCTATAGAAAGCATCAACATGTGCTGCATCACAGACAGTGAAAATGAAGGTCATTACTAAAGCAGGAAACTCGACACACACCATTCAACGAGTCAGTAGATTAGTTACTAGTGGTCTTGCGGTCATGCCTCAATCATCATCTTTCATTTAAACAGTGCTCTGTTTTACATTAGTTGTCCTATACAGCAACAAACATAACCAACGCAAATCAAGACAGAGACCTGTGATCGGACAAAGCCAAGTGGTATGGAACGTAGTAGAGGTCCTCCGATTTCCACATCTGCATGTTAAGGATGATAAAGGGAGGAGCCCCGTGGCAAAACTCTCTCTGCGAGAACTCTCTTAGCCCGTTACACCTGTGAAGGCAAACGCATCCTCGTGAAGAAATCAATATTAGTGAATTAGGGTAAGGTTTCTGTAATGTGTTTTCTAGTTTAATTACACTTCACCCATATTCCTGGCAGAGGACGACCTTCGGACAGAAGAACTCGTCTACGGCAGACTGAATAGGATCTTTATCAGGGAGCTCATGTGGAGGGCTGCGGAGAGAGAAAAGGATACAAGATAATATGATTGCAGTAATGGAATTCTCAGCATAGGTTCTCAGAAGTTGTTTATAAACAACTTCATGAGGATGATATATGATACAGTCAAAGCATTTATAGGGTTTTGTGGAACACTCAAAGGTGCTGACATTTGCACTCAAATTACGGATCTTACAACTACACCCAAGCGGACCATTAGAAGGTCACCTAGAGGTCATTTGGAAAGAGCAAAAGACAGCTGAGCACAGTTTTCATCAGGGAGGGTGTAGTGAAAACCAAGGTACATACGCATACATACCTATATACACATATAGATATAATATATACATATATATGGTAACTGGACCTCACTTCATATTAATAAATTAATAGAAAAGTTTTTTTATATTTTGTTACCTAATAAATGTATTCAGGCTGAACAACACTGACTAAAATATATCCACATTTTATTTCTATAGTATAGTCCCTTGAGAAGATACTAAAATACAATAGTGGTTGAAATGTGAGGGTGTACTCACTTTTCTGAGGTACTATTTCTCTCTCTCTCTCTCTCCCTCTCTCTCTCTCTCTCTCTCTCTCTCTCTAATATATATTTATATATATCCTCCTATGTTCCCACAGACAAGAAGGACATTCCTAGTTTGGAGAAGTTGAAGTTTGAGAGTGTTACAAAAAAGCAAATGCGAAACATTAGCAAGGCATTGTCAAGGTTTTTTGGATATGATAGCTTGTTTCTTACAAATTGTGTTTTTCCATATCCATGTTCAGAAGTTGGAACAGTTATATATGCAACAGTAACAATGAAAAATGTTCAGGCACAGTGCTCAGACTGTAAATAATAGATATTTGCACTTTGTTACACAATGGTGTCTTGATTGTTTTCTGTAGATACAGGCCGAGTGTCCACATAAGGGGACATAATTTTTATTCAAAAAGAGCTTCATGTTTAAAGAAAATATTTGGTTATTATAATTATTGGTTCCTTCTAACCCCAAATAGCTGGCCAAAAGTTTGGACACATTTTCTCATTCAAAGAGTTTTCTTTCTTTTCATGACTATGAAAATTGTAGAGTCACACTGAAGGCATCAAGGGCTATTTGAGCAAGAAGGAGAGTGATGGGGTGCTGCGCCAGATGACCTGGCCTTCACAGTCACCGGACCTGAACCCAATCGAGATGGTTTAGGGGTGAGCTGGACCGCAGAGTGAAGGCAAAAGGGCCAACAAGTGCGGAGCATCTCTCGGGGAACTCCTTCAAGACTGTTGGAAGACCATTTCAGGTGACTACCTCTTGAAGCTCATCAAGAGAATGCCAAGAGTGTGCAAAGCAGTAATCAAAGCAAAAGGTGGCTACTTTGAAGAACCTAGAATATGACATTTTTCAGTTGTTTCACACTTTTTTGTTATGTATATAATTCCATATATAATTCCACATTTGTTAATTCATAGTTTTGATGCCTTCAGTGTGAATCTACAATTTTCATAGTCATGTAAATAAAGAAAACTCTTTGAATGAGAAGGTGTGTCCAAACTTTTGGTCTGTACTGTATATATATATATATATAAAATAGCAGTCTATTTATAAACCTTGGATTGTTATAAACCTTAAAATGGTCTGACTGGTCACCACACTCAAATCCTTGAACTGCTCTGGGATGAACTGGAACCCAAAAACTACTCGCTTGAAAACTAATGAGGAAGAACTTTAAGTTTTAAGAGGGATGGCAAAGTATTTCAGCTGAAGGTTTGGAGAAATTGTGTAAAGCTGTTATTCATGCAAAGGTAAGATTTGTCCATGATCACTAATATCAGGACATTTATATATTTAAGTAAATCTTCATGCTCTAAAATAACCTATTTTGTTGCATGGAAACCAAATTAACATGCACATGTCTTTTAAATATCTAATAAGACAAGGTGTTTACAACCTTCTGACCAAACAAACATGCATGTGCCTTTCAAAAATGATAAAAGACTACGTGTTTCCACACTTTGTGTCGATCTTGTCATTCTTAATGGTTAGCTGCAGAAACGTGGTTTTCCATCAGCTGCTCCACTACTAGATGCTTGAACTTCTTTTTTGTCTCTCTAACAATTCACTTTGTATTCACTTCCGAACAACAAGTATTTTGAGCATTCGTTTCACCATTTTAAAGCCTGAACTACTTCAAAATGATATCCATTCAATCCTACAGTCATCATCATTTTCAATGCCACTCTCACTTAATGTTTATGGTGTTCTGAAGGAGCTCCTGGAACCGACATGGGCAGCAACAGCTGGTGCAATAGCTCTCCTGAATGGTAGACATCAGGTTCTCCAGATTCTTTGTAAAGTTCTCGTGCTCGTTGCCGAAAAGGTCGATCTCCAGAGCGGCTTGATGGATTTCGGAGCGATACTGACGCTTAGACATCCGGTCCCAGATCCACAAAATCTTGACTGTGGTGTAATCATACGAATCCATCAGATAGAGAAAGTGCTCCACAAAACGCTTTCCCAGGAACAAACTCACTTCACGGCGAAAGGTCTGGTTGTCCCGCAGGATGACGTACAAGAGCATGAGGAAGCCATCGATGGTGCAGGTGTTCTTCAGACTGATTTTAACGTACAGCGGGATGCAAGACACCGCCTTTTGACCAGCCCGGATGGTGTAAACACCACCCCAGGGAAGAACAGGCCTCCAGAATGAGCAATATTCCGCCTCGTTGTTCTTGATCAAAGCTCGGATTTCTTCGATCAAGGTTTTGGTCCTGCAAAAACAAATAGAAATAGAAATTTGATGTGATTAAGCATATTTAAACATTTTGTAAGAACAACCTGAAATCATGCTGAGACTAAATACAGTGACGAGTTTATTCAGATCATCAGTCATCACGAGTTTAAAGTGTTATAACATGTTTAGACAACTCGATTGCAGACATGACATTCCTCCGCATCAAACATAACCGCTGGCCTTTTAATGAACACATACACACACACACACACACACACACACACACACACACACTACTGTGTAAAGAGCAGGGAAAATATTGACATTTTAATCAGCAGTATCACTGAGGCTTCAAAATCACATGACTGTCGTTTCAGCTTAATCAAAATGTAGCTTTTTTTCAATTGCACACATTTTCACAACAATTGTTTATCAAAATTGAAAGCTTACACATATACAGATTAATAAAACATATAAAAATAACTTGGTTTTCCTACTTGTTCAACCTGCTTCCGGGTTCCACGCAAAACTCCGCCCCCAAAACGTATCCCGGATCATCTAACCTGCCAAGAGAGCAATCAAAATATCTTAACAAATATTTCTAACTGTTTCTTTTTTCTTTTATTATTTCTTTTTTTTTCCATTCGTACATTATTTTATGCTAGAAACTACACAATGGCTTCGATTATATTGCTTTTATTATACTTTTTTAAACCACTTGGACATCATTTTCCACATTGTTTTTGCTAGTAACTATTTAAACAGCATCGACTACTGTCATTAGCCTGCATGACACACGATTTAGCTGATGATCAGGATTAACAGGACATGCAGCACTAGCTGGAAGACTAATCCGTATAAATAAAATTGGTGTCACGTGATCAGTCGCATGCGTGTTAAAATGCACACTGTCGATTATTTACAAATCGTATTACTTCCCATGAATGCAATATAACGTGCCGTTGCAACACGTACACAATGTCGATCTCCAGCTCAGCATATCCACCGAACTGGACTGTCACGTCTGAAACGTCATCAAGTTTACGCTTTACCTCTCGCTCTGTACACCGCGACCTGGTTGTGAATTTAGGTCCTCGATGTCCTTCAAATAGCACACATTCCTCTCCATAGCGCTCTGGGTAGCATGTTTTGTTTCAAATATCCAAACGTCTGGATCGAAACCGAGCTTCTAAAACATGGCATCTGTGTTTTCAAAACATCCTGCTAAGCCTACACTGGATTCGACTATGAGATGTGACGTAATCGCATAAATGGGCGTGTCTTGGATCAGGAGGCGTGTCAGAAAGAGCCTGAAGTTACTCGAATCTCCGGTTTGATTTAATTTTACAAATGAAAATCTAATACAAAACTAATCAAAACAGTGTATGGAAAATCATAAAAATTAAAACAGGAGTAAAAATAAATGTGTGTGTGTGTGTGTGTGTGTGTGATTGAAAGCTCGGCTTGTTGTAAGTGAGTCATTTAAGATTTGACTCAGCATACCGAGAAGAACCGACTCTTTCGGCTCTATATGGCTTCATACTTATTGCATTTTATGGTTCATTGAAAAAAAGAGGGAGAAAAAAGGGGGAAATGGGGGGGTTAAACTTAATTTATCATCATCATCATTCAAGTTGTATCTTCCCTAGTAAGTACCCATATAGAATGTTTTTATATAAAAATGACGTAGGGAAAAAAGTATATATATTTATTATAATGATGATTAAGGTGATGATGATGAAATAAATGTACTGCATAAGCAAGAGAAACATTATAGCTTCTGAAAGCATTTTTTTAGTATAGAAAATGCTTATTTTACCGCAAAAAAACTCAAATAACTCAACACTACTACCTATACACTGCAAAATCCCATGATACAGCAAAAAATCCACAAAACAAAATTAGATATGTTCCATGTGAGAAACCGTGATACAGTGAGGCAATGAAAGCTGAACGGTGATGTGAAATTGTAATTTTTGCATATCCCAGCCTGTCAGGAAGTCATAGTCATAGTCATAGTATGGCACCACTGGGGAAGATAAAGCTAAGTGTCTTGCTCAAGGGCCCAACAGTGGCAGCCTTGCAGTGCTGGGGCTTGAACCCTCAAACTTACTGTATTAACAGTAACCCAGAGCCTTAATCACTAAACCACCACTGTTCTGTGACACTTTTCCGGATACTGTTTTGGAGAGCGTTTTTAATAAGCAATGTTTTTGTTGGCTAAAATGCCACCTCAGTGTGGACGTTTTTCATTTTCCATTTTTAAATAAAAATGTATTAGTGTGGACATGGCCTCCGTCTTGCTTCAGTTAGTAATGGGAAGATCGGATTTTAGTCATTTTAGTGACTAGGGTTCTTTAAAAGTCGTTCATCACAATGAACAAATATATTTCATATTTCATTTCCATTTAGTTCCTTTGATTGGAAGTAATATAAAATGTTTCATTTTTATTAAGCAGATCCCCCGAAACATCTGCATACATCAGCTTTGACTATAGTTCCATTATTCAAAATATGACAATGTAGCTCATAAACAGAATTAGTAGGTCACCTCATATCTTCTGGTCCGTATTGTTAGTTCTTTTATCACATGACTCCCATAATTATTGCAACAATAATGTCAAGATTCAGACCAAAAAAACCTGATCTGTTGCAATGTAGCATCTATGGGACTCACGTAATAAAAGAATGAACGACTCGGACCAGAGGACTCATGAGATGAACTGTTTAATTCTGTTTCCTTTACATAAGCTATGGAGATTTTGCGAAGCTTTGTTCACGTGCGTTCAGTAGAATATGAACAAATCACTTCACAGTCACATTCAAGACTTTCTGTTCTTTCACCACCTGGAAATGTATTGAAAAACCTACCTCTATCCTTCATACCCCTTCAAGGCTTCTATAATGTCTTCTTAATGAGAAGTGGCAATAAGGCAATCAGGAGTGCTATAAATGGTCTCTGCTGTGTGATAAAACCTATTAAACCTATTGATAAAGTGATATAGCTACCTATTGAAAAAAGGAGGTGGCTGAACAGGCATATGTGAATGCTGGCTGGGAGAAACACTTTACTTTCATTAAGTACAGTTCAATATGGTCTATGGCCACGTCCTGTGTGACATTCGTATTCATTTTCACCTGAGTCTACAGAATAAATGCTTTGTAGCTCAGTCGTCACACTGCTTGTGCTCTGTGGTGAGTATGAGTGTGTCAGGATGTGTGAATTCCTGTTAGGTTTCTGCCTATTTTGTTATTTGTTTTTCTTGTGTTTCCCTGTTTTTCCCACAAGATGTCGCCATTGTGTCCCTGTGGCTCCTTTCGAGTCCTATTATAATATGGAAGTATTGCGGTAGTAAAATTCAATGTAAAATATCATTTGCAAAATGTCAATGCAATATTCAAGATGGCAATGTATTTCACAGTATTTAAACACTTGAGCCAAAAGGTAGCAAATGCTTTTGCTTTAAACATCCAGCGACAAACGTGATCAAGCGTATGTGGTTTTGAAAATCAATTTAGAATCAGACCAAATGTCTTTTTGCACAAATATGGTAATGGGGTAAATGTAAATGCAGGAATACATTTCAATTGTACTTTTTGCTACCTTTATGCTTCTATATGTACAAGCCCTATTACAAGTTGAGTGATTTCCCATGTTGGTTTTTCTGTGTTTTCACCCTTTTCTCAAGTTGCCCTGTGCAGGTCATTGTTTCTGAGTTTGTTTGTTTTTTACTTTGCCATTTTTTTGCTGTTAAATTTTGCTGTTTTCTGTGATTTTTGTACATTTCATATGAAACAATAGATTTACTTACTCTATACTCGAGTTCATCTCTGCATTTAGGTTCACACACCCTTCTGTTGCAAACTGCAAAAGCACATCTCATGCAGCCAACCTTGGCTCGAGCCCCGACCCTGACAAAGTGTTTCTTATTCTCTTCTAATATCAGCATCTGTCATTTGAGCGATTCTCATGCTATATAGAGGACAGTAATACATATAATGAGTATTGTCCTCAACTACATATCAGCACTTGGGTAATTCCTATCCAAAATACTCTGTTGGCTCCAAAACAGACATTGAGAGACATGTTCTAATCCGAGATGTGTGTCTAAAATAAAGATATTATGCATTATAAAACTGTCCTTTGTATGTTACTGTATGTATGATACCTTCCTAAACGTAATAGCAAATATTTCAAATTTCCCAGTACCTGTCTTTTTTATTCTTCTGTTTTTACTTAGTTCAACCTGGTCTAGAAATATTACAGGATATATTTTAAGCAATTGATTTTCATTGATGATCCATCCAGTGCTGAAGATGGAAATGACTCATAAGCATTACAAATAGTCAAAAGACAAAAACTCTTTTTATGGTCTCTTAAATATTCCTCCCTGCCATTTACAACATCCCTTGGAAGTGCAATGCATCTATTATGCAGTGCAACACCATCAGACCACTATACTAAGAGGTACAATCATAAATATATTGAAAAGGGTTCAGGCATGTGCCTGGAGAGCCTTGTTCTTTCCATAAATGTTCTACTGCAACCATGTCTGAGCCATTCAAAAGAAAAAATACGTTTTTTATTCATTTTGTTTCTTAATTTGATACTGGAGTCAGCAAGTAACATAAACAGAAGAAAGCTGGAATGATAGAGCACAATGAAGATTATGGGATACATGGGTTGGAGAGGAAGATCATGAGTGGCTATAGAGCTCTGACCTCACTCTTACTGAACACCTTTGGGATGAATTGGAACGCTGACTGCACCCTACAACAATAGTTGATTTGACTGATTTCCTTGTGGATGAATGAACACAAATCTACACAAGCACACTCCAAAATCTAGTGGAACATCTTCCCAGAAAAGTGGAGGTTATTATAAAAGTAAATGGTACTAAATGTGAAATGGGATGTTTGAAAAGCACATATGAATCTGATGGTCAGACATACACTAACATTTGTCCATTATTGTATTTGTATTGTTATGACCTAAGCCTTGGGTGTGTTGGATTTATCCTTTTTTCCCCAAAGTTAAGATAAGCTCTGGCACACCTGTGGCCTGTTCTGTATTAATGCTCTGGGTTGATATTAAGATGGGAGAGCATTAGACGAGGAGGCTGAGCTGATATGTTGCTACCTCTACCTGTTGTTCGCCAGCATGATGATTTTAGATTTTTCAAAGCATAGGTAAGGTCCAACCAGCCACTGTGATGATCCTTGCATTCTTTGTATGTTTTGGATGATATTCTGTTGATTTATTATTTTCTTGGTTATATAGATAATTATGTTCCAACCGTTGCCTAAGTAATGTTGTCATTATTCAATGGTCAAACTGCTAGGTTTGTCTCACGTGTCTTTTTTATGTTACTTCCCCCTTCTTTAATGATCCTTTTTAAAAGTTGAGTTTGTAACAGCAACAGTTACAGTATTCATGTGAGTCTGTACAAATCTGGTTGGAAACAAATAATTGTATAGGATGTCTTTGTATTCTGAAGCACTACAAAAACCTGTTCCAACATGACAGTGACCAAGACAAAGTCAGTGCATTAAAATATAAATAATAAAAAAGTTCTGAACCCAAATGCACTTACCTTGTTTGTGCTTATCTGGAACACACACAACATCCCAAACCTTTTTACCAGACATCAGTGCTTGGCTTCACCGATGCGCTTTAGCAAAAATCCGCATGGCCACACTCTAAAATGTAGTAGAAAGCCTCCCCTAAAGAGTGCCATTTATTTCAAAAGCAATTGACAAACCCAGTTTTAATGGCCATGGATTTAGAATAAGAGGATCAAGGGCGAGGAATGTAGTGATCTTTGGCTGTAAAGTACAGCAAATAGTCGATAAATAAATTTATCAACATCACTGCAGCATGCAGATCGAACCTGAAATTATCCCAAGCTACAACTCTGTGTGTGACACAGACATCTGGATTTCTAAGGAAAAACAACCCTAGATTAACACGCTGTTTAAAAACGTTATTGCAGGCACTCTCCGGGAAAACCAATCCCATCCTGATAGGGCTTACAAATCGTTTGTATCTATCAAACCAATAAACCAATAAATGGCAACAGTTTAATATTGTATTTAGAATATTCTGATTAGTAGCATTGAAAGCTGTGCAATAATCCTGCCTAAAGAGTTTATATTACTGTATATGATCCTTTGCAAGGATGTTTTTGAATTGTTATTTATACATTTTTGGGACATTTTATTAATAAATCTGGAGTTAACAGTATTTCATGCCATGTTCATCTTTACATTTTTGTAACAGTATTATGATGACCTATATGTATATGTATAATTAGGATTCAAAGTGTTTATCACAGTTACTGTGCTACATGTGAAAAGAAGCTTCAGGAAGTTGACTCATCTCAACCTTTCAGGGGATTCAGTCCCAATAACCGTTATCCAGGAATCTATGCTGTAATGTCAAAGTTGCCAGCTCAACAAAAATAAAAATAAAGAATCCTGTTTCAGAACCTTGGAGAGCGACCTGTCACTGAGCCTCAAAGCCAAGTTCAATACTGTCAGCATTTCTGCTTTTCTGATGTCATACACTTTTAATTGTATTCGATTCAATTTAGATCACTTTGATTTCCACAGAGTTAAAATGAATAAACAATAACACAACGTAGCTTTACACAAAATCGTGATGTAGATTGATATTTTGATCTATAATGGGTAAACCATTTTCTTAGTGTGGAATTATAGTTTGTTATATACAGTAAGTGTGTGGTATATCATTTTAGGGGGCTGCAGCTTTGGATCAGAAGGTTATGATTTTGAATCCCAGACACTCCTGGGCCCCTGAGTAAGGCCCCTAACAAAATAGTTGCTCAGCTGTGTAAATTAGCTAAATGAAAGTTGCTCTGGATAAGGGCATCTGGCAAATAAATGCTCAACACGCTCTGCATCCCTGTGTTTGATCTTCAGCTAAGGTTAGACTGTCCTAATTTGCCCCAGGTGGAAACGAGGGTGAAAATGTCACCCTGTAAACATGACCCATGTCTCTGTTTATTCTGTTTGTGTGAAGTTTTGCCGTGATTTACATGGGTTTCTTCAGGGATGTTTGGTTTCCTTGTACCTTCCAAAAACATGTCGACCGTCCTAATTTGCCCCGGGTGGAAATGAGGGTGAGAATGTCGCCCTTTAAATGTGACCCATGTCCCTGTTTATACTGTCCTTGTAAAGTTTTGTCATCCTTGGTTTTCCCTGGGTGATCTGATTTCCTGGCACTGTCCAAAAACATGCCAACTGTCCTAATTTGCCCACGGTGAAAACGAGGGTAAGAATGTCACCCTGTAAATGTGACCCATGTCTCTGTTTATACTGTTTATGTGAAGTGTTGCTGTCCTTTACACAGGATTTTTCAGAGTTGTTTGGTTTCCTCGTACCTTCCAAAAACATGCAGACCGTCCCAATTTGCCCCAGGTGAGAATGTCACCCTGTAAATGTGACCCATGTCTCTGTTTATACTGTTTATTCAAAGTGTTGCATCCTTTCACACGGGTTTCCCCTGGGTTCCTGGCATCCAAAAACATGCTAACCGTCCTAATTGAGGAATAGCAACAAGAAATGGGTGCGAATGTTGCCCTGTAAATGTGACCCCACTCTTTCATTCACAATTACACTCAATGCAACCAAGGATAAAATAAAATTGGCATTTTTTTTTGTATGCATTTATTTATTTATTTATTTTACAGAAACGCATTGCTTAACCGGATTGCCTTTTGTGTGTGTGTGTGTGTGTGTGTGTGTGTGTGTGCGCGCGCGCGCGTGCTTGAACGGGTAGACCTTCAGGTAACGCTGCTTCTCTGCTGCTGCACGCGCTCAACGTTACAGAGTGACGCAGCGGAAGCCCCGGCGCGTGCAGCGGACCGTCACAAGGCGCAAATGAAGAAGGGGAAAAAAACCGCGCGCGCCTTATAATAAAAAATCATTATCCCAGAGCACCGGATTTTTCGACTCTACCAAACACTTCAGCTAGTGGGATGCAACCGTAACGGTAAGACCACCGAAAATGCTTCTTTAATACGTTTAATTCCGACATATTCTACGACGTGTTGACTGTCTCTTCGTGGCTGCGCGCGCACAAGAGAACATGCTTATCCACGGTAGGCCCTGGGACGGTTTTTATAGGAGATAAACACACATATATGTGGAATAGCGGTCTGAAATCGGTTTGCACACAATTCTAGATTTTTTCTTTTTCCAGACAAAAATCTGGATTCTTCATCCCGATTTGCATCCTTTATCCCGGTCTGTGCTCTGCAGGTCGGTGGTCCGTGTGTAACAGACCCCTTCTGCCTCGTTGTTTTTCTCACTCACACAAACAACCTGCAATAAGATTAGTCTAATGTGCTTAAGGATGGGCAACACACACACACACACACACACACACACACACACACACACACACACACACGACAACTGTCGCAGCATATTTCAAAACACTAGTCCCTATTTGACTTTTTCCCACATATATATGATTTCCTACCTGTGTGTGCTTGTGTGTGTGTGTGTGTGTGTGTGTGTGTGTGTGTGTGTTTTATTCTATCACCATTTGGGCTAAAAGACAGAAATCACTTCCATTTGTATTCTTGAGATTAAGGTTAGGGTTGGGTGTAAGTGTAGCATTGTCTGCCTGCAAAAGAGTCGAAAGGTATTAAACACACACACCTACACACACACACACACACACACATGCACGCACGCACACACACACACACACACACACACACACACACACCACAACAGTAGCAGCATATGTTAAAACACTGGTCTCTATTGCATTTTTGTTCCAAATATTGAATGAATCTGCAAAAGTAAATGGATTGTAAGGTTGGGAGATCAAATCCCAGCACCACCAAGCAGTCCCCTGAGCACGGCCCTTAACCCTTAACTGCTCAGTTGTATACCACGAAATAAGTTAATGTAAATAAGGGTGTCTGTTAAATTGAATTGAAATGACAATGTGCTTGTGTTCAGGCATGTAAACATCAACGGCAGGGGCAAAAGTCAAACGGATGTAGGTTTTAAAGCCAAAAATGTAAATGAAGTATTGATTCCATGCGTTTCACATTGGTTTTACACAGAACGTGGCCTAATTCTATACGTATTTGTCAGTATCATGACTGAATAGATTAGAATGAAAAAAACGAATGTCAGCGCAAAATTTGGTTGGGATTGCACAATAATTGAATGGCTTCAAAATAATGAAATGAAAAATAAATAATTCATGGTAAAACACCTGGCGTGGACACACCCTTTAAATTCTACTGAAGCACTTTTTTACTTGTAATACAGCATTTTAAAAAAAAAAAAAAAGGTAAGATTCTACTAACATAATTCATCCTGATTTGGCATTTTTATTATTATTACTCTTCCTTGCAAAAAAAACCCTCCAAAACTACAAATTGCATGAACCCTAATCCTAGATCCCCTTTTTACAGCCCTCTTTAAGGCATTACACATGCTTTTGATAGGATGTAGATCTTAGGCTTTAATGTAAAGATTCTTTTTCTGAAGTTGTTTCATTATTGAATTGGATGTGTTGTTTTTTTTTTTTTTTGGATATTGCATGGAAGGTGGGCATGTTAATCTTTAAGCATAAAAAAAAAACCTTTGTAACAGGGGTGTATAGGCTTTCTAAATTTAGACATTACCATTCACATGGTGTGTGTGTGTGTGTGTGTGTGTGTGTGTGTGTGTGTGTGTGTGTGTGTGTGTGTGTATGCGAGAGAGTTATGGGTTTAGTGTGAAGGTGCATTTAAATATGTGCCTCAAATGCATTATTATTATTATTATTATTATTATTATTATTATTATTTTTAATCATTATTATTTGGTTTGTAACAGCAGCAGTACTAGGCAAAACATTTTGTAAAAAAAAAATAACTTGTGTTCGTCCGCAGTGTGTCCACAGGGTGTACATAATGACTGTGGTGTGTTTGTGTAGTTACTGATGTTGACAAGGACACATTTCACATCAGGGTGTGGCATTGACATGAAAAATCAATAATACACTACGCAGTCTCATGCTCTTGAAAGCAAAAAAGTTTGCTAGCCATGAAAATATTGAATAGACAATCAACAATATGGATTTTTTTTTTTACCAGTAATGTGGAAATTGATGTAGAAATGATACAACATTTTTCATCTCAGAACAAGTGTATTACATATTATAATTTTTATATATACTTTTGAGCTGTACATTTGGGGGCGGAGCTTTGTGTATAAGGGTAGAAATTGGGACAGGCTCATTTGAATCTTATTCATCTGCTGCAGGAGTGATTGGGTGGGCTTTGCTCTTGGTGGTTTACGATTTCAGACTTGTAAGTAAAAGGGAGAGAAGATTAATTATGCAACATTTTCATTGGAACCTGCTCGGGGTGAATGCGAGCTCTGCAAATGTAACATCTATAAATTATCAAGGATCTGTGCCTGTTTATCCTGAGCGCTCGATCCATAGGACCAAAATCAATAGATACAGTCTTTAGTAGACGTGCATTTACTCAGCCTAGACCGGTATTGAGCATCCGAGGCTGATGTTTACCCTGAAACGCTGGAAATTCTGTGTATTGAAGGGTAGATCCATGTGTAGTTTCATACTGATTTAAGTGGAATATTATTGTAATAAGTGAGATTTATTTTATTTATTTGTATTTATTTTTAAATTTTATTAAGCTGTTTGGTTTGAAATCCAAGTGAAAGCAAAGATATATTTTATTCAATTAATTTTTAATTAAAAATTTTTTTTTTCCAATGAATGTAATCTCAATGTACACTGGCGATCAAAATTAGAGAACAATTTATAAACAATTAAACAATTCTGAAATAATGTCATCTTCACTGCTCAACAGTTGGAGTTTTTGTCCTGTCTATACCATACTATCAGAACACCTTTTCCACAAAATAACAGCCATTTCCAAAAAAAACCCATTATTTTGCAGAAAACACACTGATCAAAATGAGAGAAAAACAATGACTGTAGCATGGAAAAAGATTACAACAAAAATTTCTGAAAGTTACATCAGTCAGCAATTAGTAGGAAGTGTACAGGCCTCTGCTCTGAATGACTTCAGCACATCTGCGGCCACAGGACAGCACTAGTCTCTCACACTGCTCTGGTGTGATTTTGGTCCACTTTTCTTCCAGTCTCCTCCACTGTAGTGGGTTTCTTGGCCAAACCTTGTCACCAAGGATTTTCCAGAGGTTCTCCATTGGTTTGAGATCAGGACTCTGGGCAGGTCATTTCATTATTTCAATGTTTTCAGTTTCAAGGAAATGCTTTACCCATTTTGCTGTGTGACATGAAGCGTTGTCCTGCACGAACACTGCGGGCTGATTGGGTGATGAACGTAGGGAAGAAGGTTCTGATAAACATTTGCATTCACTCTGCCATGTAGCTGTATAAGAGGCCCAACTCCTGCTGCAGAAAACATGCCCCAAACCATGACACTTCCTCCTCCACTGTTCACTGACTTCTTTACACACTTTGGGTTCAGTCTTTCTCCAGTTTGTTGCCGAACATAATGTTTCCCAACGGGCCCAAATAAATTTTACTTGCTTTCATCACTGAAGTGAACTTTGGACCAGTTCTCCTCTGTCCACACAACATGCTCCTCAGCAAAGCTTAATCTAGCCTTTTGATTCTTTCTGCTAATGAGAGGTTTGGTCACTGCATAGTGGGCTTTCAGTCCAAATGCTCTTAAACGTCGAGACACTGTATGACGAGACAGATCCTTACCCTGTTCAGCGCTGAACCCCAGGTCTCCTCACCTACATCATACACCTGCCTTTCATAGTACCATTGTGGCTGATGAACCAAAATATCCATATGCACACTCTAAAATCTAGTAGAACATTTTCCCAGATGAGTGGAGGGAATTAAAAGAGCAAATTGGGACTAAATGTGAAATGTTAGTGTATGTATGTCTCTATCAACAATCAAAAGAAGAGTTTATCAAAACACACAGTTTGGAAGTCTAGGGTCTAATGTTCAGGGATTAGAGTACAGAAACAGTTCAGGAACAGTTTCAACTCTATGAAAGGTTTTGTGCATGTACTCCTGGTTTCAGCACAGCAATGCTTCTACCTTTCAATAACATGCTAGTAAATTGATTAGCTAAGAGCGAGCTAAGATATAGCATGCTTACAGGTTTTCTGTTTCTGTTTCCTGTGTCCTGTCTCTGCCTTTCTCTTTTTATTAGTTTTTCTCATGTCCTTATACGCACATGTTCTGAGTTTAGAGTGAGAGAGTTTAGAGTTTGAGTGTTTGTACCACAGGGTTTCTTTTGATTCTCCGTGAAATATTGCTGTTACATGTCTTAGGGTAATCTGATTTTGCTCTGTTAAAACTAAGACAACAATCACATACTGTACACACCGAGGCTGAGAAATGTAATCACTGTAATAATCATACCATATGTAGGAATGATCCATTACCACATGGAACGATTTTGAGCTGTTGCATAGCTCTGGGCATTCAGGATACAATCATTCAACATTTCCCACAATTTTTGAAGCATATCATATCAGGTTTATTACCCTGTAGCTAGTCAGTTATGTAGAGCATATGTGTTTCGGAGTGGGCCTGTGTTACTAATACTCACTTGATGCAAGCACTTAACCACATTACCCTTATGTAGATGATGCCAAACTAATAAAAGCAGCATTTCTGTCTACTATCCTTCCTCTTTCTCTCTCTTTCTCTCCCTGCTTTCTATCAAACAGGTAACTACCTATGGCTGTCGTATGTATGCTGGCCAGGATGGTGCACTGTATTACCCTGAAGTAAGAAACAAAAAGAAAGAACAAAAAAAGTGATTGGAAAAGCTATGAAGTTAGAAGACCCCTTGGGCTAGTGTCCATAAAGAAGTAAAAGGAGCAGCTGGTTCGGACAACATCTGTGTGTATACTTTCTGTTGGAGAATGTTTTGCGTGCATGTGTGTGTTTTAAATATAATTCAATTGGCTGTATTGTGTAATAAAAAAAAAGAAAAAAAAAATGAAGTACCTGTATTTGAAGCAGGATCATTTTATAGTTAGCATAATGGCTACCGGCTGTTCTAATTATTCAAATTTTAATTACAGTTTACGAAGTGTGTGATAGGATGAAGTTCACTGCAGAATGCTTCTGATTTGATTTTAATAAATAAAACTGTTGATTTGGAAAAAGGAAGTGGATAAAATAAACGATAAAAGTGCAAGATAGTATGAACTCATATAAACCAGCAAATAATGAACTCAAGTATTCAGGCTTATTTTAAACATTTTAGACTGTTACTGCCTGATACTACAATCATTCAAATAGATTTTGTTTCTCATTATTTACACTTAGTACCCCATATTGTCAAAGTGAAAACAGGATTGGAAGTGTCTGTAACTGTATTAAAAAAGAAAAAAATGTCACATGTACTTGTGTACAGTACAGTAATCCCCCGTTTATTGTGGCGGTTACGTTCCAAAACCTCCCGCGATAAACGGACATCACCCTAGAAATGCTATTTTTTGTATACGGTACTGTTCTGTATTAATGTTGTACTTCATTTTATAATTCATAATTATATTTTTATTAATAAATGCTGCCACCATCATGCTTCACTGTTGGGATGCTGCTGTTGTGAAGGTGATGAGCACTGCCTGGTTTTCTAAGGACTTAACATTTAGTATTGAGGCTTGAAAAATCTTCATCTTATCAGACCAGAGAATTTGTTCCACACAGTCTTAAAGTTGTTCAACTGGGCTTCCATGGGTTTTGCACTGAGCAAAGGCTTCCGTTTAACCGCTCTGTCATCATGCTCAGATCAATCAATAGAGAGCTGTGGTGATCAATTTGAGCGATTGTGTCAGGCGGCAACATAAAAGTGAAAAAAAAAAAAATATATATATGCACACACCAATCAGGCATAACATTATGACCAGCTTCCTAATATTGTTTTTGTCCCCTTTCGCTGCCAAAACAGTGCTGACCCATCCAGCATTAACAGCATTAACTTCTTTAGCAGTTTGAGCTTCAGGAGCTCGTCTGTTGGATCGGACCACACAGACCAGCCATCTCTCCCCACATGCATCAATGAGCCTTGGCCGCCAGTGATCCTGTCGCTGGTTCACCACTGTTCCTTCCTTGGACCACTTTAAATAGATACTGACCACAGCAGACTGGGAACATCCCACAAGAGCTGCAGTTTTGGAGATGCTCTGACCCAGTCGTCTAGACATTACAATTTGGCCCTTGTCAAACTCGCCCAAATCCTTACGCTTGCCCAATGAACTTTAAGGAAAAAAAATTTATTTGCTGCCTAATATGTCCCACCTACTAACAGGTGCCATGATGAAGTGATTATCACAGATAATGATTGTTATTAACTTTACCTGTCATAATGTTATAATATCATAATGTTTTGCCTGATTCATAATGTCATAAAACAAACAAATTATTGTGAACTAATAATTACCACAACTTGATTGCATAAGTCTGGGGCACCCCTACTTTGTGGAAGCACTCTTCTTTGGACAAAAAAGTTGGATCTCCTGTATACAGCTTTTTTTTTTTAGGTCATTCCCAAGGTTTCCATTGGGATTAAGGACTGACATTTATGTTGTTATTTTTGTCTTTATATTTTAAAAACCTTGAATTTCATAAGGGTGTGTAGATTTTTTTTTATAATCACACTGCACAGACCCAAAAATGCTTGTAGTGACAATATCTCAAAACATGCATGCCATATGTGCAGTTTCTTTATACATTATTACATTTTTCAAAGTGGCGGATTCTGACCTAGTTTTCCTATCTTTAATTTAGCACATGATGTCATTTCTACTACAAGGAAAAGTGTGATATGTCTCAGGAGTTACAGTCCATGAATAGCTCAATCAATTAAGAGATAATTTTAGAGAAATTGCATTAGTGTAACCTGGTTGCATTAAAAAATGAGTTTATTTATTGTTAATATCTTAAAACCAAATTGTGTAATTGCTCTTTGTCCACTTTTCTGTCCTCCCAGTCATGATGGTCTTGTTTCTGGTGGCCACACATCTTATATCAAACACTTCCTCACATGCCAACTGGACTGCAGGTAGGTTTGGCCCAAGTTGTACTAAAAATGTACACGTGTTTTATATTTTATACGTTTTTCTTTTTCTCAGATCCTCCTGCTCCTCAGGGTTCCCACATCCTCCCTGCTGCTCTTGTCATTTCTCTTCTTGTGATCATCTTCATACTCCTCGCAGTCTACCTACTTAGGTAAGGCAAAAACACATACACACACACATACACACTGTGTACACTGTGTGTTTTTATGTGTGTGCGTGTTTGTGTACATGCACTTTCCCAGCAAGCCTAACAGCTGTCTGTGTAACAAACGTAAAAGCAGTTGTTCTAGCAGCACTGAGGGTCTTTGGCTCTCAGCTGCTGTTTTGAATCAGAACTCTGTCTCATGAGAAAGAACAGCTTTAAATGGTGTGCTCCTTTAGCCATTGTTCTTACATTTTTTTTATGAGGTTTGTGTGTGTTTTTCTGATTGCTCATTTTGACCTTATTGTACTGTTCTGTAAGGTTCCGGCACCAAAGGAAGGATCTTGTTACTTCCGTTGACAAAAAACTACCCAATGGCTTCCTGGAGGACCAAGGTAAGACCCTTTTATTTCTTGCCAGTCTAGTTCTAAATCCATAGAGGTCAGAAGTATGTGCTGTAAATGAGGAATTGTTGTTCCTTGTAGTAAATGTGTTTTGTGTGAGATATATGCCACTCTGAAATGGTGTAACTGCGTACAAAAGTGTGTTAATAAACATTCTAATTGAACGCAGAGTCTCATGTGAAGCCATTGGAGCGAATTATAGGGGTTGATTTATATATTAATATTTTCTATATTTTGCCTTTCTCTTTCTCTCAGAGCAAACATTGGTGCTCCTTCCCAGATCGCCCTCGCCATCAAAGCATTACTTCCCAATCCCACTGGACTCTCTGGAGGAAGAGTACCGCCTCCGCATGGCAGATGACGGCAAGCTGTTCAGAGAAGAATTTAATGTATGAGCCCACTCATACTCCAGCTCTCTTTTTTGTCTCATTCCACTATCTGTGTCACTCCCGCGTCAATACGTTATTTTTTGCCTCTTTCTTCCCAGTCTTTGCCGTGCGGTTTCGGCCGTGGAACATTCGAGGAAGCGAGCAAAGAAGAAAACAGAGAAAAGAACAGATATCCAAATATACTGCCCTGTGAGTCAGAACTGAGACACATACATGGAAATACACAAATTCCAATACCACTGCTGGGTCGTATCCCAGTCCCACTGGTGTGTCAAATCTCAGTACCAGTATTGGGTCAAATCTCTGTACCTTTTCTGGGACAAATCTCAGTAACATTTCTAGGTCAAATTCCAGGACCTTGCTGGATTAAATCTCAGTATCATTTCTGGGTCAAATCCCAGGACCCTGCTGGGTTAAATTTTACTACTACAACTGCTGATCCCAAATCCTAAATCTTAGCAAATCTTACATGTGAACATACAATGATCCCACAGATTTTCTTTCTTTGAAAATCTCAAAGCAATCACTTATTATTTGTTTTTCTGGGGCCTATTTCTTGAAAAAAATGACATTTTAGAGTTGACCCAATCATAATCCAGACCAGGAGTACTGAAATCTTTTTAGATTGCCAGCTACTTTTAAAATGTCCAAGTCACAATGATCTACTTACATTAAAAATGAGCTAAATATATACATATATTACTAGATGGTAATAGAAAGTGATTCTTGTGGTGTTAATTTGGTAGTTTTCGGTTACAGACAGAATAAATATTCGCCTTACAGTCGAGTGTTAATCCAAAATCCTTTCCAGATAAAAGCAACAAGGTGGTTGTGAGTTACATCTCTGATTTTTGTAAAGATGATGCTGGTGGACAAATGAGCATGTTCACAACTGTGATAAATCGTTCTTTTTTGTATTGTGGCAAAAGTAAATACAGTCATTGTAACTGAAAATTTCAAATCTAAACATACAGTGGCTGAAACACTTATTTAATACTTGCTTTTTTGTATAAAACTTCATCAGATGTTTTTTAGGTCTTTTTACACCATACTAAAATATGTCCACTTTCTCTAGATGAAATCTGTCTTTTTTTTCCCACAGATGATCACTCGAGAGTGCTGCTTTCACACACCGATGCCCGCATGTGCTCGGACTACATCAATGCCTCGTACATAGACGTGAGCCATTTCTTCCTGCTTTGTGCTACAAGTGATTATTTGAAAGAGTTGACTAAATGAATTTATGCACGTTTGTGTTTAGGGTTACAAAGAAAAGAACAAATTCATTGCCACTCAAGGTAAGCTTAAAAATGTCTATACAGTATATAATAATATATATCATTTATATCATTTATTTTTCTGCTATTGTTTATAATCTTTAAACTGCCAAAATAGATGTTTACCACAATTCTGTCAAATTATAGTGTTATGTGAGAGCTGGAGATCTTTCTTGCCCTGTACTCCCCACCTATTTACAGCCCAGTGGTAAGGAGGAGGTGAATGTTACACCAAATTAACCCCAGGTCATAGAAAGCAGGTGAACGAGATATTTTTAGACCAGGAGCACCACAGGGACCTGCCCTGTTATCGTCTTAGACGCTTACTCACATTTATAAGACTAAAGATTTTCTAGACTTTGTCTCCATAACCACAACCTAATTTTAGCCACACCGTCTTATAGCCACACCCTCTTTACTATCACACTCTTTTTCCAGCCTCCTCTTAGTCACCCCGCTTTACAACCACACCCTCCTCTCAGCCATGCTCACAAGCCGCCCCGAATCTGTTCACTTTATACCCGGTTTTGGTCTTTTTCGACCTGTAGCCTAAACTACAGCTGGTTGAGGGCTCACTAACATTACAGTTTCAAAACGTTGTTCTCATTCTCTCTCCAAAAATAGCGTTGTAGTTAACCAATGAAATATATAAGGCTAGATTAAGAATGAAGGAAAAGAACATGAAGCCCTGGACTCAACAAGCTGACGGTCAGTCATAGGGCAATGTGTCGGTCGGCTTTAGTTTTTTTCTGTGTATTTTGCACCGTTGGTTCTAATCGGACACGGTCGGCTGTTTTTTTATTCTTCAGATCTAATTGGAGGCGGAGCTTGTCAGTGAGAAAGACAACTCGGAATAGCTATTCAGCATTGCAAATGAGAACATGAGAGAAAAACAGAACTGATGAAAGCCAACAATGACGGAGTAAAGAGGGAACTTGATTGAATAGAGCTAAACGAGCTTTGCGGCAGGTGTAAACGTTGCTCGCTTTATATATAGATGGTTCTTATGGGTTTACGGTTCGGATGCTGAAAACAGACTACTGCTACCCGCTGGTATGGGAGAGTTATGAGAGAGATGCCGAATAACAAAAAAATGCGAATCAATCTGATTAATCAGGCCGATTAATCAGCCGTCCGATCAATCGGTTGACCTCTTCTTAACAGTTTCCCATGATTAGTTATTGCTAATTACTTGAAGTAGATAGTGTTTAGCCAAACCGTCTTAAAGAGGACACTAACAGAACAGACTAACGAATGGATGTACAGTGGCCTAAAGAAGAAATGAACTCAGACACAATAAAAGACTTTTCAGTGCCCACCGAGATTCCAGCAATTCCTATTCTCGTTAGAATTATTTACATCATATCTTTCTGATCGAATTTTTAAAAAAGATTTTGATTGTTTTTGTCTATTTTTAGGCCCGAAACCGGAGACAGTTGCTGATTTCTGGAGAATGGTTTGGGAGCACAAATGTGCCACTATAGTCATGTTGACTAACATACGGGAAAGAAAAGAGGTAAAAGCCATAAATATACAGCGTTCTATTTGGTGTGCAAATATCGGAATGTTCGTGAGGGGCAAATCCTGAGCATCTGCTTGTTTTTTAGGAAAAATGCTATCAGTACTGGCCAGAGCAGGGCTGCTGGTTGTATGGATGTGTGAGGGTCTCTGTGGAGGATGTCACAGTGCTGGTGGACTACACTATCAGGAAGTTCTGTGTACAATATGTACGTAGAAAAATTAACACTAGCGAATACAGAATAAAAAAATTGCACATTTGTGTCATAGAAGCATCATACACTCTAGGTTTTCTTTACTTAGTGACAAAATGCACGTTTATGCATTTCTTTAAACTTGACGATCTGTTTGGATTTCAGCAATCTTCAGAAGGCTGCAGATCCCCAAGGTTGGTCACTCAGCTCCACTTCACCAGCTGGCCTGATTTCGGTGTGCCACTTTCTCCTATCGGAATGCTGAAGTTTCTCAAAAAAGTCAAGAGTGTAAACCCAGCCCACGCCGGACCCATAATCGTTCACTGCAGGTAACGCGAACACCAATATGTCCATACGTAAACTGAGTGTACAGAAATTTACATTAATTTGCTACTTCAAACAATTAACACAAACAAGTTATTGCATTTTTCACACAAACACTGTGGACCAGTGGTACTGGTGTGACGATGCAGCACAAAACGTGATTTGATCGGATGTGCTTTGAGCCCTAAGGATGTAGATCGTCAAACCAGCTGTCTGGGCCCAGATCCATTTGCCCTATGTTTGGGCAGAAAATTGCATAGGGAGATGATAAAAAGTGAATGATGGTGAAGATGGTGAAAAAGAGAATATTTTTTCAATAAAAAAGAGAATTTCATTAAGTTCTATTAAATATAAATAATGGTGACTTTGAAAAAATATTGGTATTCATACCGATTATTGAAGATACTGTTCTCGAAAGTATAGGATCGAGAAAAAAATAAGTGGTATCTCCTGTTCCTACTGCCATCCTGTGGAGAAATAGAGAGAAATAAAGAGGCCTTGCTAGGGGTTAGAGATGAAAACGTAGCAGCATATGTTTCGCCCTCCACTCGCTGACATAATTGGCTGTATGTTAAGTTATTTTCAGAGGACAGTAAATTTTTTATGCTATACAAGCTGCACACTGACTATTCTAAAATATATCCAAGTTTCATTTCTATAGTATTGTTATATGGCTTCAATGACAATAAAGATCTTCCTTAAAATTAAGAAATTCATTAAAGCTAATTCAATTTTGTTGATTCTCTCTGAAATGTCTAGTGCTGGGGTCGGGAGGACCGGGACATTCATTGTGATTGATGCCATGATGAACATGATGCATGCTGAGGGCAGAGTGGACGTCTTCGGTCTCGTGTCCCGAATACGAAACCAGCGCTGCCAACTTGTACAGACAGATGTGAGACTTTAGTCTGTCTTAGAAATCTAAATCTTTTGTAACCATGATCATGCATCATACACTATTTCTATCTATAATATCTGCTTGTACTCATGTAGATGCAGTACTCATTTATTTATCAAGCCTTGCTGGAGCATTTCCTGTATGGTGACACTGAACTGGACGTGTCCTCACTGGAGGGCCACTTGCACAGACTTCACAGTACTCACATACACATGGACAGAGTCGGGCTGGAGGAGGAATTCAGAGTAATCAAACTATTATTTTTATTTATAATTTTTAATGTAATAAAATTTTTTTTTTACCTTATAATTTTCTAGTCTTCTTCTTCCTCATCATATTATAATAATTATTATTTTATGTTTATTCTTTTGCAGAAATTGACTAATGTTCGAATTATGAAGGAAAACATGAGGACTGGGAACTTGTCGGCGAACATGAGGAAGAACAGAGTCCTGCAGATTATTCCCTGTAAGCAAACTATTTTTATCTTATTGAGCTGAGGAAATGCACCATGGTACTACATGTATCACATCATATACTGTGTTATATGTCTCTTTATTAAACTGAATTCAGTGCTACTTGTATAGTGCTTTTAACAAATGTCACGTAGCAGCATTACAGAAATAAAAAGATTAATAGTTTACATTTTTAATTCATATATTTTCTGCAAAAAATATATTCTATGCCAATCTAATCCCCCTGGCTGTAACCCCAGACCCATCCTCCTGCTCTTACTCCAATCCCTCTTACCCCAATTTAAAACCATAACCCTTCTAACCGTAACCACAATCCTACTTCCAACAGCAGCTCCAACCCGACCCCTAAATCTAACCCTAATCCCAGCCCCAACCCCAGCACTAACTCAACCCAAACCCCAACTCTAATCCCTAATCTTCACCCTAAACCATAACTATAACCTTATATTACCTTATACAGTCGTCCCCCGTTAATTGAGGTAGTTACGCTATTCTTTGTTTTCTCTGGCTAAATCTGTTCTTCAACTCCGCCCTTTTTTTGGACATCATAGGACACTTCAACCAACAAACAAGCGGAGAAACTATGCAACCTTCAACCTAACATACATTTATTCACAACATCCTCTCTTTTTATTTAGAATTTAGTCGCTAAACATTTGCTTTACTGATGCGCCAAGTCTTAAATCAAGCACTAAAATCCACAATGATGCACACATCCGGCAATTAAAACCGTCTGTGTGGAAACAGAGCATCAGTTCCGTTATGGTGTCCTGATGATTTACGTTTTTTCAAACATCATAATCACTTGAAAACATTTACAAGAATATTTTGTCTTCGTGTTCTGTGTTGAGTCTGGTGTCACTAATAATAAACATACATTTGCATAAAGCATGTTTATTGGAGAAAACAGTAAATAGTAGATAAAAATGTGCGATTAATCACAAGTCAACTTATGAGAATCATGCAATTAATCGTGATTTTAATAGATTTCCAGCCCTAATATGTATCATGTGGTAAAACATGTTTCTGGTATTACATTCCATTTCCATATTTTTTATGTTTTAACCTTGATTATGAATTACATTGATTATGCAGATATGACACTTGTGTTTCAGATGATTTCAACAGGGTAATCCTTTCAGTGAAACGAGGTCAAGAATTCACAGATTACATAAATGCCTCTTTTATTGATGTAAGTATTTTTCTTCATATTGTAGCCATGGATATATTTCGAATCCACTGTTGAGGTTGAGCAAGCTGCCTGGTTATATTTAGCACAGTAGATTATTAAAACTGTGAGTGTTTATTGTAAATGTTGTTTTTACAGTCAACCTCCGTGAATTCGCGGTTCGGAAATTAGCGCGTATTTATTTGGAACCTGTGAGTGGCGGATTATCTAAAAATTTCCCGGAATCTGTAGCCGGAACGAATGTTCAGGAACGTTGGCAATAACCTTTTAAACTATGTTTTTACTAACACATTTTTTAAAACAATTAAAAAACACATTATTGTATTAAAGTGACAATGTCTAGATGAATTCACTCAAGTAGCATAGGGGCGTCCAAAATTTGCGGATTTTTGAGGACCACTGTACATGAAGTGACCCAATAGAATATTGTAGTATAATGCTGACAACTGTACAAGAAAATAGTTATACGTTATATTTTTTATTCCGTTACATTTAAAATTAAAAACATACATTTGCATCCCTTCTTTTATTCGTTCATTCACCTTCTTTCCACTTTTAATCGTGGAATGGCATAATTCACATATGATTGCAACTGTGTACTGTGTGTAGGGTTACAGGCAAAAGGATTACTTCATAGCTACCCAGGGCCCGTTAGCACACACCGTGCAGGACTTCTGGCGCATGGTCTGGGAATGGAAATGTCACTCTATTGTCATGTTGACGGAGCTAAAAGAGAGAGAACAGGTACACTAAGTTGCTTGTGTGCCTGCTGATTCACTAATACTCTTAACTGACATCCCAGACTGCATGCTTTCTATTTTAACCATGTAAGAAAATGGCATTACTTTCATTCTTTTTAATATAATCAGTTCAATTTGATCAGATTTGAATAAAGCCTTCATCCTTTGCTCCCATCTTTTCTTGTTCGCAGGAGAAATGTGTGCGTTACTGGCCTGCGGAGGGCAACATTATGTTCGGAGAATACAACGTGGAGTTGAAAAGAGACACGCTTTATGAGAACTTCAGCCTTCGAGATTTGCTCCTGACATACACACCGGCAAGATATACTCACCTGCTACTTTTTCTTTTGCTTGCCATGGCTCAGTTTGGAATGATGGGTAGCAGTGGCATTGCTACATGTACAAGTAGCAACGAAAGCCTTTAAGAGACTAATACTGGTCCCAAATTTGGCTTCTAAGAGAAAGAAATATTACTGCAAAAGTGGGAATAATTTTCAATTTATATTATTCCACACTATATTTAATGAAGGCATTACAATTTGAGACATGGGTGGCATTAAAGGAAGAATTCATTTAAGTGGTGATTGGCAGCAATTATAGAAATCTCTCGATATGTCACTGAGTGTTGAACACCAATCTTCCAAAACATATTCCCTCTATCTAAAACATCTCCAATACTCATTGAAACACTGTGATCCCTCATGCCTTGTACAGTAGGTGGAGACATTATCACGCAGGAAAAGACCACCCTCAGAACGAGTCAGAAGGACCATGTATTGATTTGCAGTGGCTCTTCTGTCTAAAGGGGATAAATCGATTCAAGACATGGTGGCAAAAACATTTTCATTTTCAACAGATTAGCATTGGCATTTAGTTTGCCAGTGTGTCTATGTATCCTTCCATACACACATTGCATATTGTAAACATAATATGTGTTTTTAGGAGAAGCAATCTCGCCTGGTCAGACATTTTCACTTTCATGGTTGGCCAGAGATTGGAATCCCATCAGACGGAAAAGGAATGATTGATCTGATCGCTGCAGTGCAGAAACAGCAGCAACAATCTGGCAACCACCCCATAGTGGTGCACTGCAGGTACACATCTACGTGATAGAGAGATAGAAATCTGAATGGAAATGAACAAGGGTTCTTGGTTTTTGCCTTAAGAATTAAATACAATTATTTTCTCTTTCATACTGTCACAGAATTTTTTAATGTTGGCTTAACAAATTTCTATGCTTTCTGGTCAAATATACAGACTTTAACTCACACTCTTTAACCTTCTTTATTAGTTTACATGCACAGATATTTCGTTTTCACTCAGAATTCACATAATAAAATCTATCGTGTTTCCTCAGTGCCGGAGCGGGCCGGACCGGAACCTTCATTGCCCTCAGTAATATCCTGGAGAGGGTTAAAGCTGAAGGCTTGCTAGACGTGTTCCAGACTGTGAAGAGTTTACGCACCCAGAGACCACACATGGTCCAAACTGTGGTGAGAATCTACAAGCCATTATTTAAAATAAAATATGAATCGCATAACCAAGGATAAAAAACAAGTTTAATATTTCTTAATATATCCGAATATATAAAAACATGTAAATGCGTGTTTTTTTTTTCTTTCAGGAACAGTATGACTTCTGCTACAAAGTGGTACAAGATTTTGTAGATATTTTCTCGGACTATGCTAACTTCAAATAATTTCAAAAAGCATTTTTTCATAAATTTTGATTCAACATTTAAGTTTGTTTTGCTTTCAGTTCTGAGAATTTCTCACTAAGTTATAATACTCTATGCACTTCATCTTGCTCTTCTGTATTCAAAGTATTGCAGTTACACCTAAATTATTATTTTTTGTTGTACATAAGCAATTCCTCACTGTGTAACCACATGAAGACAACTGACACATGAAGACAACTTGTACTGAAATTGTTTTATTTATATATATATATATATATATATATATATATATATA
>MU570271.1:1215370-1253498 GCA_024362625.1 Silurus asotus
TATATATATATATTAAAAAAGAAATTGATATTTGATAAAGAAAAAAGAAATATTCAGAGCTGACTGTGATTTGATGCACCCTATTAGTCTCAGAAAGGGGCAATATTTTTTTATAAACTTCAACAAAAGCTGGCTCTCCAAGTTTTCAAAATTTATTCGAGCTCTTTTTTGGATTGAAAATGAGGCCGGCAGAATAAAAAAGCCACGGCAGATAAAGATGCCGTGCAAAATGTAACTGGTAACGGTCAATGTCAATTAAAATATAGTGCAGCAAAAAGTACATATATTGAAACATAAATGTAGTTGAGTAGAGAGTAAAAGTTGCGTATATGTTTGATACTCACTAAAACTACTAACTAACTAACTAACTAACTAACTGTCTGTCTGTCTGTCTGTCTGTCTAGAGGTAGATTAAGTCGGCTCCCCTCTAAAGGTCCAGGTACCGAATTCACGGTCCACGGTGCCAACTTAATCCACTTCTTAATACCACCACTCTCATGTCGCAATTATAGAAACCATCAAAACTATACAAAAACGCAATATAACAACACGTGGCATTACAGAAAGAGAGGCATTTCACATATGGAGGGTGAATACCATTTTTACTAAAGCAAGAAACCCAGTTAAGACTTTAAACCTCTACACTACTGCACCTCTGCACCACTGTGTATATATACAGTATATCAATGGTGGGCCATCAGGGCCAGCAAAACCTTCTCTGCTGGCCTAAACACTATCAGAAGCACTGACCTACATTTACAACCTAAATTCTAATATGTGTTCCAAGAAATTGGATTAATTTATCCCCAACAGTTTATTCTCTTCATTTCATAGTGTTTCTCTTGGCTGCATTGCTTCCAGTATGTGTATGTTAGATTTTTTTGTCCAATCAGATTTTAGCCTCTATGTGCTGCCATGTCAGTCTAATCTGCCCAGGGCCTTCAAAGTCTGTACTGCTGGCCCTTTTACCATAGTCTCCTTAAGGAAATAGCTCTGATTCTTTAACATATCAGATTTTGTATTCGCCTCACGCATTAATACATCTGAGTTCGACTTTTTTTATGCCCACAATCGCTGACGGAGAAACCGAAATTGATTTGGTCTAGGACATTTTAAAAAATCAATTTCCAAGAAAAGTTAAACATCGTTAGGAGAGGTCGGCCAACCCAGACGCTAGCTAGCTTGTCTCAGCCCGGGAAATGATTTGTTCACCACTTCCAGAACAGTGAATATGAGCAGTAACACTGGCTTACAGCTTCTGAGGAGCGGTGCAAATTATGACTATGCATCTCTGGTGAGTAGGTTGTATTTTATTTAAATTTTATATTATTAGACAAATATTAATTCTAATCTGCTCCAGATGATGTACGTGGCACAGTTGATGTTGTAGTGTAGAGGTTTGAAGTCTTAACTGGGTTTCTTGCTTTAGTAAAAATGGTATTCACCCTCCATATGTGAAATGCCTCTCTTTCTGTAATGCCACGTGTTGTTATATTGCGTTTTTGTATAGTTTTGATGGTTTCTATAATTGCGACATGAGAGTGGTGGTATTAAGAAGTGGATTAAGTTGGCCCCGTGGACCGTGAATTTGGTACCTGGACCTTAAGAGGGGAGCTGACTGAGCATAATGTTATATAATGTTATATAATGTTATATAATGTCATAATGTTATGTCTGATCGTGTATGTGTTATGCACATTTATAGTTAATTATTATTACTATTAGTTTATTAGATTTAAGTATGAGGTCATAACAATGACCTCATTATCATTTTATTTTACTGTAATGGAGTTCCTTGCGTTTGGGTGAAACGATGAGGAATTTAGCTTTCTGAGGTCATAAATAGGAACCGCCCTCTCGCTGACTCTCTGCCCCATTAATAAATGACTGACGGCTTGAGCAAGTCTGCGGCAGCCAATAGGAGTGTCGTAGGCGGGGCTTGTGTCAATGGGCGGGGGAAGCCTTGACGCTGGAGTCTCTGATTGGTAGTTGTGCACGACGTCGGTGTCGGCCAGCTTCGTTTTGCGGCCAAACATGACGCGCAGGCTGGGGAAAAAAAAAATACATAAAAACAAATAAATAAACACGCAAACAAACAAATAACCGCTGTTTCGTTGAATAGATTCCCCGCGTCCTTGGTGAGTCTGGTAAATGGATATGTGTTAGGGCAGAGGGGATAATTGCTGGGACATTGCGGGGACTCTGCGGGGACACGGCGTGCTGAGACTCCCACGGAGCGGCCCTGATGTTTTCCGCGAGTTCCTGGTAAAAACACGCGCCCCAGAAGGGTAACGGGACCGAGAGTTCGAGCTGCTGAACACCGTGCGCACTCAGAATGGCCGGAGTGTGTAACGGCCCAACATCTGGACCGGGTGACATCATCCAGCTGAACGTCGGAGGAACACGGTAAGGGCTCAAAGCAAAGACAAGGTTTCCAAAAATCAAAAAGCAAACTAATTGTGTTCAAACCCAGAAAATGAGTTACGGGGTTGTAACACATCAGTGTAACCAAGTCCCGAATGCATGCGAGTGTTACATGTTATAGATGAGATGATCCCTTATTTAGCTTCATGGACTTCATATGGACCAAACACACCATTCTGATCACTGTGCATGCTCAGACTTTCCTGATTAAGCTGGTGAGTGTTGAGTAATGGTGGGATTTGTTTGTGAAAGTCATTACTGTCTGGTTTTACATCAAATTCTTTGGCAAAAGGCAAGACTTAGTGAGTCACACATTCATTCAGCTTTTGTCTAAGAAAAAGAAAGAAAAGCAGAGAAATAATGCTAAGCAGCCTTATTTGTAGTGTTTTTCAGGGCTGGGCAATGTATGGAATATACATCAAATATCAGCAATAATATTGTGGTCAATTTGCTCGAATATCGTGAATGAGATTGAGTTTACCTTTTCCAAAAGTGGCACAGATGGGTATGATCTTGTCATCGAAGGAGGTAAAACTAGACGTCTTTTGCAAGCTGTCTAAAATCCTGGTAGAACAACCCATGGCTGGTCTTTTCTTTATCTGCTGAAGAATCTGGTGAATGCATTCTCTTGCAGCATGCCATGAAATTACATCTATAGTTTTTACATCGAGATTTGATACCCTGTGTGTCCAAAGGAAAAACTTGGTAGCTGCTATAGACAAAGTTGTACATATTCCACCCACAAATGTATTTTTAGGTTCCCTAAGAACTGTCCAGAGATCCAGAGAACTCGGATATCGCTCTTTGTTACCACTTCCAGTCTGTGAAACAGAAGCTAAATCACATATGATTTCATAATATTTATAAATGAATGAATAAATAAATAGGAAACATTAAGCTGTTCCATTTATTTATTTATTTATTGATTTTTCACAAATTTGTCAAATTCACGTATATTCTCCACTTTTTATTTCTGGAGCTTAATGATAAAAAGAAATATGTTATATTAAAATGATGAATTATAAAAGAAGATCTGTATCAGTGGCTTTTTTCCTCTTTTCTGACATATGGCATGGCCATCAACAAGTCAACATGGTGAGCCAACTTTGGCATGAGGGACCTTGTTTGGGCATTTCTGGTCTAGATAAACAAAATGGGTAGCAGGGTTTCAATAATAATTTGATTCTTGGATAAATGAAAAGATTGGAAAAAAAATAGAGGAGGAGTATAAATAATAGCATTTAGATAGAATTATTAAAAGCATGTTATTGTAACTTACGAGCAGTAGGTGGAGCAGGCAAGAAGTTCATGGCAGAGCCTCAGCTCATAGTCCTGAAGCTGCCTACCAAGTTTTGTGTAAAAGAGTTCCATCCAAAATTAAAAAATAAAGAAAACAGCATGAGGTGTCAGTCAATCACCTCTAGAGGCCACTCTTGAACGGTATAACACAACCTGGAAAAACTATCTATATGGAGTTTTGCCGATAGTTCCAGCAATCTCTAGTCAAGATGGTGTAAGCCAAATCTGGTCAAGATGGGATGACTTGTGGAGGAGGAGGAGCAGTTAATTCTAAGCTTTAAGGCATGTTTTTAGCGCTGGCATTTGTTACCCAGCTTCAGGTGATATTTCTGAACGTCCCTCATTTTTGGTCAGTGCTCAAAATAATTGCTGATATAAAGCCTTACATCCTGTTTTAATGTTTTTGGGGTTAGAATGGTGGTCTACAACTGTTTTCATCCTCATTGATTCTTGTCACTGCAAAATGAGATGATGAATACATACAAACATGCATATTATTTTATTGTATTTTAGGTTTAGCACCTCAAGACAGACTCTTATGTGGATTCCAGACTCTTTCTTCTCAAGGTAGGATAGTGAGAAGACTTGTCAAATAATAGCTTTTGATTTTTTGAGGCAGAAGAAAGAAAAAGAAAACACCTGAAACAGGATTGTGGTGGTGTGGTCTTAATCAAACCTTCTCTTTATGTTTTAGCTTACTCAGTGGGAGAATATCGACGCTTAGGGATGAAACTGGAGCTGTAAGTTTACTTTAAAAAATTTTTTATTGTGTGTCTAATGTTTGTCATGCTCACTCACACAGCTGACACCTCCCAAAAACATTTCTGTAAATTACCTTTAATACCACAGCCATCTTTCATAATTCTGTGGCTTTGTTTTGAAACACTGGGATTGGAATCCATTTACCCCTCAGTCTACCAGTGGGGTGAAATTCCTCTTAGTGTTATTAGCTCAAATCCCTCACTGTTCATCCAGCTAGCGGCTCTGGGATTAATGCTGACTTGTGTTGGTGTAGAGCTCGGATTGCAATAGACCACTATTTTTGGGTCCCTGATTCATCAAGTGGTCATCAAGAGCCATGATACAACTGCTGTCTAAACGTCTTTAAACCCAAAGACGGGATTTCCAACGCTCACTTACTCGTTATGGTTTATCATATACACACAGTGTCTGGCTTCTTCACTACTGCAGTGACTGATATGGATACGATGAATCCTTAATAAATAAATAAATGCCATGTGTGCTGTATTTAAGGCGTATAAAATGTCTTTACCCTAACCATTATACGAGGTGGTATCAAAAAGTTTACAGACTAATTTTTGTAACATGCCATCAGATGGCAGCACAGGGCTGCACACTAAGTCTCAGGGAGCACTGTTGGTCATCACAGGTAATTCATTTCCAGGTCAGGATCTCAGAATAACTCTACACGACTCTCTGATTCCCCCTTCAGCCACTGCTCGCCACCTTGGGGTAACCATGGACAATCAACTGTCCCTTTCCTCAAATTTGGCTAATGTGACTCGCTCTTATCGGGTTCTTCTTTACAAAATTAGAAGGATTCGACCATTTCTGTCCACACTGATCGCTCGGATGCTTGTTTAGTCTCTTGTCATTTCGAGACTGGACTACTGCAACTCTCTGCTGGCAGGTCGACCTCTTAACGGTATTTCTCCACTGCAAATGATCCAAAACGCAGCTGCGCCTCTTGTGTTTAACCTGCCCAAGTTTCCCACCCCACCCCACTGCTGCACTCCCAACACTGGCTTCTGATAGCTGCACGTATCAGATTCAAAACACTGATGCTTGCCTACAAGGCCAAAAATGAACCTCAGAGACCTCATCACCTCATCATCTCCCACTGCTTAACTAGTACCACCTTCTCTCAGGGTAAGAGGTAAGTATACCCAAGGCTCTTCTCTGTTCTGTCACCGAGATGGTGGAATGAACTTCCCCCTAGATGTCCAATCAGCGGAGTCACTGGTTATCTTTTATCTACCTCTTCCTGAAACACTTAAACAAGCACTTTGTTTAAGTTGTAGGCTGATGGTATCCTAAGTTTGTAATTATCGAACAAGTGTTGATTTATTCATTGATAGGGACTCAAAGCACTTTTGTATCTCGCTCTGGTTAAGGGCGTCTGCTAAAAGCCGTAAATGTCAATGTAGTGTCTTTTTATTGTTTTTTATTCAGCATGATTTACTGTATGCCTGATGAGATGCCTGATTGTCCAGTTCAACTGATAATGTACCCTTTTGCACTGTAGATATTTATCGACAGGGACCCGACCGCATTTGTGCCCATTTTGAACTTCCTTCGCACTAAAGAGTTAGATTTAAGGTAAGGCGAAAGTTGAACTTTTTAACAGTTAAAAGTTGAAGTTTTAACTTTGGAATTCGAATGGCGAAAATATTGAGGTTCTTTTTGTGTCCACTTTGGTTTAGAGGGGTCAGCATAAGCATTCTGCGCCATGAAGCTGAGTTTTATGGGATTACACCATTAGGTATGACTTCTTTCTCCTATTTTTTTTAAATATATTTTAAAATGTGAATACAAGAAAATTCAATATGAATGTAGATGCATTATGATTTCGCTTCATGTTTGCTGGGATTTGTTCCCCCTGTTTTGTGCTGATTTTCCTACCGTTGCGGTTAGTTCGGCGTTTGCTGCTGTGCGAGGAGCTAGAGAGATCATCATGCGGAAGTGTGCTTTTTCATGGCTACCTCCCACCACCAGGTAGCCGTTTCTCAGATCTTCAGATACGCTATTCACGATGACCTAATATATTCTTGCACAGCTTGATGTTGGTCTTTAAACAAAGCCCAAAAAATGTTTCCTGTCAGTCACAGCACTGGTTGGAGCTTTCGCTTATGTCGCTATTCTTTCAGCTATCCCCCCTCGCAAGGTTGCCAGTGGGCAGAGTGCTGCTGCTGGAATCCAGGACGAGTACCCAGGCACCAGCGGAGCAGACGGGGGCTTCTTGCGATCAAGTTCGCACACATCTCTGCCTGGACCCAACGGATTAGAAGGGACAACGAGACTCTGTAAGTACCTTCACTCTGAACATCTCAGCTTTGAATCCTGCATGTTGTACGTTTTCCATTTCATCTCGTGTCTGATCTAAAATTTATGAGCTGTTTTTAAAATCTGTACTCTAATCAAAACGTTTCAGTTGTTCTTGTTTGTGAGTTTTGGCCTTAATATTGAATATGCTTTAAATCTTTTCTGAATAAATTACATGATACAGTCCTTTAACTAGCACAATAAGTTCTTAAAAAAAGGTATTTTCACCCAGCCAGTAAAATCACTGAGCTTTTATTAGTAAATTGAGGTTAGTTTAGAAAAATAGGTTCCCCTTCAAATGTATTTAGTAACAGAATCTTGTCTACTGTCTACAGTAGCATCATAGCAGCATGCCTCCCATCTCAGCTGGCTCTTTTTTTTATTGATCAGTGCCTAAAACCTTACCAACGTTCATAGACAATATAGATATAGTTATAAATATAGCTATCGATTGTTATGTCACACTTATTTGCAATAATTGTATTTAATAATAGTAATTTTTACATGCGCAATAACTTGTGTAACTGTTCCATTGTAGTCTGACTTTTTCTGCCATCTGTTTCACTGCTGCTACACATTTCAGTAAGATCGGAAATTCATTAATTGTACAGCATCTATACTTAATATAAAACTTAATATGCATATTTTATTACAATTTCCTTAAATTTAATTTGACTTTAATCTTTAATTTTATTGTAACCCAACAATTTCCCTGTGGGATTAAGAAAGTATTCTGATTGTGATTGATTCTTCTATATGTAAATAACCGCAGGTGACCACTAGGGGTTTTACGGTACACGTATTTCTATATTTTGGTACAGGGCGTCGGTTTGGTACACGTGCACCGTTACACCCTAGTTGTCATCAGAGGTTATGTACATATAGAAGAATCAATCACAATCAGAATACTTTTCTGAACCCACAGGGAAACTATGTGCAGAACATAGTTAAAATCTGAGTTTCCCCCAGGAACGTTTTAAGTGGCGGACCGCAAGTTTGTTCTGTTGGCTCGCGGCTAACTTGGGTCACGCTATGGATTTCTTAGCGTTTTATAAAGGATGGAAGGAATAAAAACATTTGTTAAAGTATGCTGAAATCAGTAGAACAGTTAAGTAGAACATACAGTATATTTAGAAAATGAAAATATTAAATGTAAAACACATTTTCCATTTATTTTATGTAATCAATTTAATTGATTACTTAATGTAATCAATATAATAAAAAAAGTCTATTGCATTCATTTGATTTAATCCGTTTTATTAAAAAAAAAAAATTACAAAATATTGTATATATTATTTAACCCAGCAGGCATTTTATTTAAAATTGTAACAAAATGTTAAATATTTTATTGTAATAAAAATGTAAGAAAAGAAGAAATATCTATCTGTCTGTCTGTCTGTCTGTCTGTCTGTCTGTCTGTCTGTCTGTCTGTCTGTCTGTCTGTCTGTCTGTCTATCTAAATGGATTTCAAGTGTAAGATTAGAATTTCCTTCATTTCCATCAAATGCCATGAATCATAATCCAGAAGTTCAGGAAGTCTGTTCCTGTGAACACCTGCAATATCACCCCTGGATAGAGAATTCTTATTAATTCTGTTTTTATAGTTAATATTATTGTGTAGCTATTGCACATTTTTTTTACGTTTGACATTTGTTAATGTATGTTAGAAGTTGTGTTGAATTAAAAAAATCAACCTGTTCTAAATATTTCTCTAGGAATGTGTGTCATTGATCAAAAATCTGTTTCTGCAAGACGCTGTGACACTCTAAAATCCGCTGAAAACTCAGGACCATGCTTTATCTTCAGTTAAAATGGCCCAAGCCCAGTGATTTTAGCCTAGATTCTAGAGAACCATAATAATCGCAACACAAATAATAGCTGAGTGTAGCTAAAACGCTTTCTTGTGTCGTTCCCTCAGCTGGATCAGCAGTTGATCCCAGGAAGGTGCTCATTGTTGCCGGTCATCACAACTGGATAGTTGCTGCCTACGCTCATTTCGTCATTTGCTACAGGTAAAACTCGGCTAAAAACTTGACTTAAATTCGGAAAACAAATGGTTTGGATTTGACTCTTCTGATCCGTCTTGTTCCACAGGATAAAGGAATCCTCAGGATGGCAGCAGGTGTTCTCAAGTCCTTACCTAGACTGGGCCATTGAGCGTGTCGCCCTAAATGCGAAAGTAGTAGGCGGTCCTCATGGTGACAAAGACAAGATGGTCGCGGTGTCGTCTGAGAGCAGGATCATCTTATGGAGTATCCAGGATGGGGGAAGCGGCAATGAGATAGGTGAGAGAAAGGGGCTTTAAACAGTAATTCTGATAGTAAATCTTTTCCTGATTTGACTTGATTATGTTTATCTCTGAAGGTGTGTTCAGTCTTGGTGTGCCTGTTGATTCTCTTTTCTTCATTGGGAGTCAGCTGGTTGCCACCAGTCATACTGGGAAGGTCGGTGTGTGGAACGCAGTGACACAGCATTGGCAAGTAAGAGCATTCATACTAAATGTGTGTATAGCAATAATAATAAAAAAAAACAAAAATACAATTCGATTAAACTACGTTTAAAATAGAAATGTGTTCCTTCGTTTGTAACATTTTATGAGTTCCTTTGAGTTTCATGAACGAAAAATCGAATACTTTTGACAAGAAATGAGGTAATTTGTAGACGACAAAAAACACATCATCAACAAACCTGCATAACTCTGATATACGCATGAAATCAGTGCTTAGATCAGATTAGAACTGTCAAGATTCTGAAGCTTGTCACCAGAAAAGAGTTCAACATTTAGAAATCACAGTTAATTACAGATTAATGTACACAAGTCCTAAAGACCATTTAAATGATATGGTGGACATTCACGTGCTTTTCATGCGAGTGTGTCGTCACGAGATAAGACACTGTCTTTGTTTTGTAGGTGCAGGATGTAGTACCCATCACCAGCTGTGACACAGCTGGATCCTTTCTTCTTCTTGGCTGCAACAATGGCTCCATTTACTACATTGGTAAGCCACTGGCAGGTGTGCTGAGGTAACAACTGCGCTACACTGATCTGACGCACTTTGTAAATGCATATACAGTGCATAGGTTACCTCATAAAGAGGAACTAGTTTTCAGCCATGAACACACAAGATGTGAAGTTGCAAGAAAATCCATGGCATATTTCTTTTCAGACATGCAGAAGTTCCCACTGAGAATGAAGGACAATGACCTGCTGGTGACCGAGCTCTACCACGACCCCTCGAATGATGCCATAACAGCTCTCAGCGTGTACTTAACACCTAAAACCAGTAGGTGACCTGCGTTTTGTGCGATTAAACGCAGAAATTATAATCACAATCGCTGTTTATAGACAGTTAAATCCTCTCCCATTTGAAACAGAGCAACTGAGGTTGGTTACCGAGCTAAAATAAAAAAAATTTCCACAGGCGTGAGCGGAAACTGGATCGAGATCGCGTACGGCACTAGTTCAGGTGCAGTGCGTGTGATAGTGCAGCACCCCGAGACGGTTGGATCGGGGCCTCAGCTGTTTCAGACATTCACGGTCCATCGCAGCCCTGTCACCAAGATCATGCTTTCTGAGAAACACCTCGTATCAGGTAACACTAAAATACTTATTCGGATAATCCGCTTTTTCTCGTTGACACTGCGACGATGACGATGCCACGTTTTTGTGCTACAGTGTGTGCCGACAATAACCACGTGAGGACGTGGACAGTGACTCGCTTTAGAGGCATGATCTCCACTCAGCCTGGGTCCACGCCACTGGCTTCCTTCAAGATCATCTCGCTGGAGGAGACGGAGAGCCATAGCAGCTACTCCTCCGGCAACGACATAGGTGACTATACCCTAAAGGACTTTGAAAACCCGAATCTACTTCAGAGAATGTCTCTAGCCTTGGTGTGTTTGTACAAATGGGGTGTTTGTACCCATACAGGACCATTTGGAGAGAGAGACGACCAACAAGTGTTCATTCAGAAAGTCATTCCGATAACCAACAAACTCTTTGTGCGTCTCTCCTCCACTGGAAAGAGGTAAACCTCAAATCACCGCCAAATTTTATCTACTAAATGTTTTCCAATTCTCAAATCTGTGCTTGTTCGACCTGACTGCATGTCCAACTAAAGGATCTGCGAGGTGCAGGCAGTGGACAGCACCACCATCACGTGTTTCACAGTGCGCGAGTGCGAGGGCTCCAGTCGCATGGGCTCCCGGCCACGTCGCTACCTCTTCACCGGCCACGCGAACGGCAGCATCCAGATGTGGGATCTAACCACGGCCATGGACACGGCGAACAAGAACGACAGCAAAAGCAAACGGGATGTCGGTGAGTTCAATTAATATTATTATTTATTTATTATTAGTCAGTGGCGGGCCGGGCGGTTCACACCTAGGCCTTCAGAGGTGTCCTGCCTGAATCAGTTCACCTCAATACCATCATTATGACACCACGGCTATAGAAAGTTTAATATTTTAGAGAAACGCAGTATACGCTACGCTTACAGACAGGAATCTCATACAGCGAGAATGAATGGCATTACTGAAGCAAGAAACCCAATGCACACAATTCAACCAAGTCTCCTTTCACTGCAGCCACAGCCGCACTGGTCTGCGACTTTTCTTCTCCTCCGTCATCGGTGGAACGAAAAACAGCTATTTAACATACATGAATATATTAGAGCGTGCAGTTTGCAACATGCGGGTTGCGAGCTCTGATTAGCACGTGCCCTGACCATCCAATCAAAGGATGTGAAAATGCCAACATGTTCTGAAGCTTTAAGGCCTTAAAGAAAGCAAGTCGCATTCTGATTGGTTAAAGCAATAGCTTCCAACAACATTGATTTTATGCTAGAAAAGGACTGCAGTGCTTATAGTGCCGGCCTTTTCATCAATGCATAAAGTGACGGCTGAAATCTGATTAGATAAAACTTGTCTATAGACACAAATGACAAGAAAAGATTATTGGGAATAATTTAATGCATAACCTCATAAATGAACATGCATTTTTTTTGTCATTTATGAGTCCAGACACTCTTGTTAGTTCTTCCTGTCCTTTCTGTTGTATATTAAACTATACATGTGACTATGTTGTGTTTTTTCCGCCTCAAGAAGTTGGAGGGCCTACAGAGGAGGAGCTTCTAAAGCTGCTTGATCAATGCGATCTGAGTACATCACGCTGTGCCACACCCAACATTAGCCCCGCTCCTTCAGTACTGCACCACAGCCGACTCCGAGAGTCCTGCTCCAGGTCAGACTCAGTGCATCAGTTCCACATTACACACTGTAAACCACACTGTAAACCATGTCGCAGAGCAGGAGAATACTAACAGGTCTATTTAGACTTGTTATTCCAGTGTACATACACCAGAGTGGATTTTGCTGAATCAGTACATTTGGAGCATTTAAGTCAATGGTCAATACTGAACACTGAATTCCCACATGCACTTAAACCCTAAAGTAATAATACATTTAGTGAGAGATTTAGTGAGTCTCTAATAGTAAAATAGTAGCTTTTTAAATATATTTATGGTTATATACATGTGTGTGTGTGTGTGTGTGTGTGTGTGTGTGTATATGTGTATATATATATATACATATATATATATATATAAAAAGCAATTATTTCGCCATTATAGACTCAATGTCTCACTAAAAGTATTGTTACTTTAGGGTTTAAGTGCATGTGGGAATTCTGTGTTCAGTTTAATATATTTGTCAAAATAACGCTTTAACCCAAAATAATTTTAACTGCACTCATTTTATTATTTCTGTTTATAAAATAAATAAATATAAAAAAGGGGTGAAATTGAAACCTTCAACAAGACACACATTCCTTCACGATGTCCTTTCTTTACTAAGAAAAGAAAAAAAACACCTTCACAGAAATGTTTTTTTTTTTTTTTTAAGCACTAATCATTTGTTTCACTGATGCGGCAAGTATTCAAAAAAAGCCCCAAAAAAATCCACATGATGCACACATCCGGCAATTAGTTTAAAACACTAGAATTACTTTTGTATGTACTTGGTACTTAGAATATTTTGTCTTCATGCTCTGTGGTGAGTTTGGTTTCACTAATAATAAATATACATTTCTATAAAGCATCCATATTTGCCCATGTGTTAAAAAGTATTCATTTAAGGTACATTTTAAACAGATAAAAATGTGGGATGAAGTTGCGATTAATCACGAGTTAACTCATGACAAATATTATATATGTACAGTAAATGTATAGAGAAATGTGTATAGTGGGAAACTAATTAAAATCCCATCAGGCTTTTGATGACCTACATTTTCTGTATCACAATTTTTTTCAGTCTTCAACTACAGGCCCAAGAACTCTTGTCAGAGAATGCCACATACGGTGCTGTACGTCCGTACCGAGAGAGCCCCCTGCTGGCCCGTGCCCGTCGCACAGAGAGCTTCAGCAGCTACCCTGACATCCACACTCTCAACCTGGCCAAAGTCCTGAGGGAACACGGCGGGCATTGCAGCGGCACTGACGATGACAGCAACGGTGACACCGGAGACAAGAGGAGCTCCGAGAGTCCGGCGAGCATCACGGACAGTCCCAGAGATCACCGGCGTAGGGCGCACTCCTCCGACGAAGGTACTTTAGAGGGCCGAGCGGAGGGTAAGCGGAGAGGTGCGTTTGAAGGGAACTTCCTAAGCCGGAAGAAGGCGCCTCCGGTCCCTCAGCTGAGCTCTGTGTCTGTGGGGAGTGAGGCAGGAGGCAGCGACTCGTCCAGCACTGCCTCCCCCTCTCCAACTAAAACGTCCACGTCCCCACGCCACCGCAGGGGTCTGGACATGAGCGAATGAACGCTAAAATAGGGTGTGTTTATAAATAACAAATACATACTGAAGCAGTATTACCATAGACATACACATATCCCTGAAGGAGTATATCTCTGGTAGGAAACACAGAGATACAGGATACTGGTGTCTAAAGCCGATGTTGAATGAATATTTAAATATATCTACTGCATACTTCTTACTCAATTCTGTAGCACTTTAGTGTCAGTTAATATCCTAATCCCTGTAAAGGTTAAAACAGAAACGACCGAAGGCAAAAGTAGCGCATCACTACCATCAGCTAACTCGGTAACTCACTGCGTTCTTCTGCAAAGCACTTTATTTTGCTCATTTCACATTTAACGATGGGAATAATCTCAACGTTTGCAGGTGCCTTGGCTTTTTTTTTTTTTTTTGAATGACTAGCTCATGAAGAACGGTTATGTTCAGCAAAGCAGGTTCATCACACCCTATTTTGAGATTGGATCATACACTCATAGAGCAGGTCAGAAATCAGATGCAGATTAATTAAGGAATATTTTATTATTCACTAAATGTATTAACTAATGTATTGGGATGCAACACTAAGTGGGTTGGGTATACTAATAAGTGTTATTACCATTATTCAAAGCTTAATATGGAGTATCAATTACCTATTTAAATATTTATAATCTATTTAATCGCGCGGTATGTTTTCACCCTGGGTTTTGTGGGTCTCGTTTTCCCGAGCCCGTTTAGATCGACGACCCGCCCGAACCCACGTTTTCTCTCCGTCATGCCGTTGCTACTCATTAAATCGGAACGTCTTTAAAGTATATGTAACTTTTCAATGTAATCTAGCCCTAATATGCCTCTGTTTAAAACAGGGAATGAATCTACATTACAAAATCGAACCCTAATTACCGTATTTGCACTTACAGCCGTCTCTCTTTACACACGTTGGCACAGGGAAAGGGGGAATTTTGGAACGAGGAGTTGTTATATTGGAGCAGTGGAGCGTTTGCTGTGAAGCCTCTTATAAGAATGGTGATAGTGATTATAACGTCTGTGTGAATTTGGTGGTAACAGCTCAACACTGCAATGATGCGTGGTGTGGAACGGAGCAACAATGGCGCTTCACGATCAAAATTCGGTGGTGTATTTTTATCGGAAATGAGCAGACGGGACATGTGAAATAGCAACCTGAAATTCCATCGCACAAGCAAAACACAATCATGCATATTAATTATTATTTTTTTGAACAAAAGAAAAGAAAGATAACAAATTATTAATCACTATATACCCTCCCAATTTCTTATACTGTATATGTAGCTTTTCCTGTCCATCTTCATCCATCTGATGTCTCCCTCACACAGTTCTAAATGTCTACCATCTGTTCTTCTAGTGTTTACAGTTCAGTAGGAGAAACCATAAAAATGACAAAGTGATCTATTATTGCTATATGTGTTTTCCGCTTAGGTCAAACACCGGTCAGAGAAAAGTATCTCCCGTTAAGTAAATATATCACATATCACTTTTATTTGAAATGTACAGAACCGGCATAATACAACATTCCACATTTTTTTCCTCACGGGACACAATCATGACGTCGTAACGGGTAATGACGGCGAAATTCTCTTTACGCTGCTCTCACATGATCACCATTCTGATAAAAGGTTCTACAGCAAACGCTCGTTGCGCACCTCTCCACTGATAACTAATGGCAAGGGGGTTCTAAACAAGGTCACACTTGTTCCTTTGCAGGAACTTCCAAAACTTCCCTGTACCACCCTGTGTGTGTGTGTGTGTATAATATATATAGTGTGTGTGTGTGTGTATATATATCAGGCATAATATTATGACCAATGACAGTGAATAACTGATTATCAGGGCACCTGTTATTGGGTGGGAAATATAGCAAGGTAGCAAGTGAACGCTTTCTCCTTGAACATATGTTAAAAGCAAGAAAGCATATGCATTTGTGTGACTTTGACAAGGGCCAAATTGGGATGACAAGATGACGGGGTCAGAGCATCTCCAGAACTGCAGCTCTTGCGTTTCATGGCTGCAGAGGTCAGTATCTATTAAAAGTGGTCCAAGGAAGGAACCGTGGTGAACCGGAGACGGGGTCATGGATGGCCGAGGCTCATTAAAGTACGTGGGGAGTGAAGGCTGGTCTGTGTGGTCCGATCCAACAGAGGAGCTCCTGTAGCTCAAATTGATAAAGTTAAGGCTCAATGGGTCAGAACTGTTTTGGCATCAAAAGGGGACCAACACAATATTAGGCAGGTGGTCATAATGTTATGCCCAATTGTGTACATATATATGTGTGTGTGTGTGTGTGTGTGTGTGTGTGTGTGTGTGTGTTAGGTACACCCCCACACATTTTTGCATCTTATCAAGGGACAATACTATACTAAAAATAAAGCTTGGATGATATGTGGATAAATGTGCAGCTTGAATAGCAGTACAGATTTACGGTCCTCAACATACAGCCATTATTGTCAGAAGAGCTGGCAACAAAAGTCAGTACACCCCAAGTAAAAGTCAAAAGTGTCAATATTTTGTGCGAGCACCATTGGTATCTAGCACTGCCTTAATCCTCCTGGCTGTTTGGCCAGTTTCTTAAGAGAGGGCATCATGTTGTGCTTCTAAATATCACAGAACATGTTGGAATCCAGGATTCCCTCATTGAACTTGAACTCCTGAATTATTTTGACTATAATGACTGTATGTTAAGGCTTTTTTAGATGACAGTGAATCTGTACTTTATACAAGCTGCACATTGACTCTAAAGTATTTCCAAGGTTTCACTTCTTTAGTATTGTCCTTTGAGAAGATACTAAAATACAATAGTTGTTGAAATGTGAGGGGTGCACTAACTTTTGTGAGATACTCTGTGTGTGTGTGTGTGTGAGTGTGTGTGTGTGTGTGTGTAATATATATATATATATATATAAGATAAAGCTATTTAATAACAACTGCTAAGCTGATTGTACTTTCTGAACATAAGCGAGCACTTTCTGCTTTGGCTTTACTCCGCTATGTTTACAGTTATAATAATGAAATGTACAGGATTTAGCTGTTGACATTGGTATACGATGAATACATTTATTATCGTGAACCATAATGTAAAGATTCATGCTATTAGGGTATTTTACATGCTTGCAGTGGAAGTTTAAAAAGGGTGTATAAAAAAAAAAAGATATATATATATATATAATGGCTAATGGACCTATTTCATTTGACAGACACATCAAGATTGTTTTATTTGCGTTTGTTGTTCGAAATGTCAGTTATTTCAGACGTTTGAATTGGATGGAATTGATCAGATTCTGATTTTTTTTTATGTACATTTAAGCTTATTTGTTTGTCCTACACACTAATTTTTCCTTTCAGCATTATTTTCAATCTTTCACTTCAAACCTAAATTGATTTACTAAAGGTGAAGGTTCGGACGATTGTAAATCGAGCGAGTGATGTTATTCTTCTTTTCTGTAATTAGCAGCTATACTTCAGGACTACGTATAAACCCGTCATCCCGATCGGACAAATGATGTATCCTCGGGTCAAAGTTGAATTCGACCGGGTATAAAAGCGTATGGTTGCTAATATAAAGGACGTTATAATAACAAGGCCCTGCGAGCGAGGCACGGCTGCATCGTTAGTTTTGACAACAGAGCTATATTTTAGTCAAAGGAGATCAGCAAGTAAAATGTAATACTAACACAAGGTACATTACTGAAACACACAACGGTACACATTCTTGTACTTTCGCTGACAATAAAGAAATAAGAAAACAAGAATGCATTCAGAGCCATGATTTTTAATACATTTCTTCTAATAAATGCATGACTACCTGTCATATAAAAAATAATTTTATATATATATTATATTATACATAAAATCCTGACAGGATGTACATTCTTATTTGTACAAAAGAAAAAAATAATTTATAAATTACTCAATAAATAATACTGATAATCTCTTTAAAATCTCATAAAACATCAAGGAAAAGTAGTTACAGAAGCACAAGACGAACAGGATATTACTCTTATTGCTATGACATACAGGTTTAAACCAAACCTCTATGGAAACACACAAAAAAACGACAGACTTTAACAGGATACAGTAACATACTTACTGTTCGCTTGGCATTGTCACAATTATTTCTACTATATTGCTCTATGTAATAGGCACAGAGTCATGCTAGCTAGATTTGCATTACTAGCATCCTACACATACACACGATCAGAAATGATTTCTGGGACAAAACGTTGTGCTGCATTAATAGCTGGTGGATTAAAGGTGAATTTGAAAATACAACCTGTGATGTTGCGCTTATATGGATACATTATATTATTATATCCCCGGGCAGGATTTTTTTTCAATATCTTGACTTACATTTGAACATGGTTTTGAGGACTTGAATTAAAAAATGAAAAGTCTGTATCAGGGGTCACCAACCTTTTTAAAACTGAGAGCTACTTTTTGGGCTACCAGTTTGATGCACAGTTTTCAGTTTGAGCTGAAATAACATGTGCTTAATTGACCTTTTATGATGTTATTATTAATAATTAATGATATTCATCTATGTGAAGACACTGATCATGTTAATGATTTCTCACTATTATCAACAATGATTTAACAAAGTAGGAAACAGCTATTTTTAAAAAAGGCCCACGGGCTACTCATGTGGTCCTTGCGGGCTACCTGGTGCACCACGTTGGTGACCCCTGATCTAAATTAAAAGATTGAATAAAAATGATGACTTGAAGACTGGAGCTGTCTTCCAGGCTTGATGATCAATTAGCCTACGTATAAATCTAGATTATTCTCAGATCTGTGAGAGACCGCAGTCTATTTTGTATTTTGTAGAAACGCGGAAAGATCGAATCGTTCGATATGTTCGTACTAAATGTCCCAGGTTGCGTTTCGTCCTGAGGTTTAGCTTCTTATACTAAATGAAATAAAAAATACGCAAATACAGATGAGACAGTTTACACAGGTAGCAGCTGTATTAGGGGTGTGCGATTATATATTGTGTGCGATAATATCGTAATAGTTTTAGCGATATGCAAATTCATATTATCGAGTATGTCACTCATTTTCAGCAACTAAGCAGGTGACGGATTGCTGCGTTTACCAGAAGAACAACCGTGACCCCTTACGATCCGTGCGAGAATTCATTCCTAGGTTTGGATCGTCATCACAACGAGCATGGAGGTGGTTTGGTTTTGTTTTAGGATGTTAGTCAAAAAAAGAAAACCGATCTTCGAACTTCCCAACGAATTGAATATGAGGATTAAATAAAATAAATAAATCAATTTAGCAAGCGATATAAAGCTAAAGATATAACGAATGCTGTGTCCAATTACGTTGCCTGAGATGTACAAGCTCAAGCAGGATAAAAGAGTTGGGTTTGAACAGCTTTTAAATACGTTAGACCCAAGATACACACTTGCTGGGCGAAAAATACTTCAGTGAAACAGCGCTGCCTAAATTGTACGAGTCAGTAAGGTTTTGTGTATTGTTTGTATTGCACAGGTCACTTTAAAGAAGACCAGGAGTCTTAAAAAATGGTGATCGGTATGGGGCAGTATGCTGTAATTTGTCACATTTTTAACAAATTACAGAGCATAGTTAAGCATAACAGAGCAATTTACAGTACTATAATGCTTATGCACTTTACGGTGCATGTATGTTTGTGGCAACGGGTGAGTGGACGAGCGCCGGGTCACTAGTGGGGGGCAGAGCCGGTTGTGCTGTGATTCATTTTAATGAAAATTGGGCTTCGAAACACCGAAAGCAAAAAAAAAAAATATGCACTTTAACACCAAGACAACTGAAGTCTATAGTAAGGCATCGCACAAGGCAGGAGATGTGTATATCTATCAATGGGAGTAAAAATGTACTATAAACAATACCCAATGTTTAAATATTCGTAAAAAAGGTTTCGATATCGTCAACGTAGGTTTGAAAAATCGTAAGTCGAAAGATCATAATTTGGGAACTACCTGTATATTGTTTCGATTAATCAGTATCCGGTTGACAATGTAAAAAGGAACGAGTACAATATAATAAATTGACGTACACATTTTTTGACTTCTGATTACCGTTTATCAGACAAAATCCAGAAAATATCGAGATATAATTTTTTCCCCCAATATCGCACACCCCTATGCTGTACACACTGCAGGTGTATCTCTGATATGTCTCGAATTCTTAACGGGAGAAATATTTAACGGAGCATATATGATTAATAAAAGTCTGCAGAGTCTTATGTGTATAGTGGTTTAGGTTCGGCCCTTTTCAACTTTATCTTGATGATACATTCAAATGAACAATAAACAGTATTTCTTTCGAAAGCTATGAAAAGATGCTGACATGGTCAGAGTGTGGAGATTGAGGATATTCGTGTTCGTGTGTATAGAATGAGAAAAAGCTCTACAGGTGTGTATCCGTGAACACTGCATGCTCTTTCTTCAACGAGCTGAAGCCCTTAAGAGAGTCTGCAAACTCCTCGTCTCCAACATACTGCAAAAACAAGACATGTGTTTCATGTCGTTGATCGTGATGTAACGCACACTGGACACCGAGTCATAATTAGAGTTGCGAAGGGGCGGAAACTTTCCATGGGAACTTCATCTGGGGAATTTGGGAAATATTCCAAGTTGGATACCAGGGATTTATTGGAATTAATAAGACATTTTGGGAAATGTATATAAACATCATATACAGGAATGGGCACTATTTATGGTACATGCATTTCAAATATACAATAGTACAGTGCATCCGGACAGTATTCACACCTCTTCCAAGTTTTTTTTTCCACATTTTATGCTACAGCCGTATTCCAAAATGGATTAAATTGATTATTTTGCTCAAAATTCTACAAACAATGAACCGTTGCCCCAGTCTGAGGTCCAGATCGCTTTGGAGCAGGTTTTAATCAAGGATGTGTCTACATTGCTGCATTCATCTTTCCCTCAATCCTGACTAGTCTCCCTGTTCCTGCTGCTGAAAAACATCCTCGCAGCATGGTGCTGCCACCACCATGTTTTACTGTAGGGATTATATTGGCCAGGTGAAGAGCGGTACCTGGTCTCAATTTCAATCTTTGTTTCTCATGGTCTGAGAGTCCTTTAGGTCTCTTCAGGCAAATACCATGTGGCTGTAATGTGCCTTTTACTGAGGATTGGCTTTTGTCTGGCCACACTACCATACAGGCCTGATTAGTGGAGTGCTAAAAAGATACGTGTTCTTCTGGAAGCTTCTCCTCTCTCCACAGAGAAATGCTGGAGCTCTTTCAAAGTGACCATTGGGTTCTTGGTCACCTCCCTGACTAAAGCCCTTCCCCTGATCGCTCAGTTTGGCCAGGCGGCCCGCTCTAGAAAGAGTTCTGGTAGTAAACCTCTTTCATTTATGAATAATGGAGGCCACTGTTCTCATTGGGACCTTCAATGCTGCAGAACATTTTCGGTACCGTTCCCCAGATCTGTGCCTCGATACAGTCCTTTGGTTTGCGCTCTGACATGCACAGTTAACTGTCGGATCTTATAAAGACAGGTGTGTGCCTTTCCAAATCATGTCTAAAACTGAATTTACCACAGGTGGACTCCAGTCAAGTTGGAGAAACATCTCAAGTATGATCAGTGGAAACAGGCTGCACCTAAGCTCAATTTTGAGTCTGATGGCAAAGGCTGTGAATTCTTATGTACATGTGAATTTTTTTCATTATTATTTTGTAATAAATTTGCAAAGATTTCAAACAAACTACTTTTACGTTGTCATTATGGGGTATTGTTTGTAGAAAATTGAAAAAAATAATGAATTTAATAAATTTTGGAATAAAGCCGTGACGTAACAAAACGTGGAAAAGTGAAGCGATGTGAATACATTCTGGATGCCTTCATATGTTGTATCTGAATACTTTAGTGTTTTGTATTTACAGTAAAATACAGTAAAATATTTTGTAAGAAGACTACACGATTACATCATTAAAATGCCGCCTATGATTGGTGCCTACTCAGTAGTTTGCCCAGATTGGTTGAGATCAGAACAGAAAAATATCCATATTGCAGAAGGTGGTCAAGATAAGAAACGTGCAGGGTGCCAGCATTCAAATTGATCATTTAATAATTGTTGATATGCTACAACACGTGTTTTCAACTTCCAAATAGGTGTCCAGTTATTGATATATAAATATTCGATTGCCGTGAGCCCTATTTGAAGTAGCTGTTTATTAGGATCATGATTTTGCATTCCATTGCATGAATGGCTGCCTGACACATAATATATTATTATATTTACGATTTACAATCAAATAATTTACTAGTTTGAAACTAGTTGCTATGAATGCAGGTGGCATCTGTGTGCGATTGATGTGATTGAAAAATGTGCAGGGGAGAAATTCGACTAAAATTGCATTAATGCTGATTGTTTTAACAAAGATTATCCTGTAAAATTTTAAAGGCTAACCCTGTCATTTGATACATTTCCAGTTTATTCCCAATAATTCCCGTTATGGAAAGTTCCAGTCTTCCAGGAATTTTGCAACCTTGTGCATAACATCAACACACACGTCTATACATACAAGCTTCTCACCATGCCACTGTCGGTGCCCTGGCGCTCAGTGTCCCATCTCAGGCCTGCCAGGGACTTTTTATCCTGTGTGTCGATCAGCTGACTGACGCTGCGGTGCAGGGAATTCTGGGAGTAGGCGTGGCTAAGCTGGCTCTGACTGGGAACGCGCAGCATGGGCATGGTGCTCTGGTAGCCACGATTGGTGACGCCGAGCTTCGTATCGGTCAGACCCTGAAATACAAGTGAGAAACGGTGAAGCGAGTTTTCTCCCACTTCTCCAAAGCTTCACAGCTTCACTATGTTTTTAACGAAACCATGCAAAAGCAAACAGAGATTCAAAGAGGAATGAATAAAATGTAGATGAATGCAGCACAAGGGTTTTGCCCATCTGTGAGGGGAAAACGGATGAGATGACTGGGAAAAGGACGAGTTCTCTTTACTCTCAAGGTTTCTTCCTCATGCCATCTCTGGGAGTTTTTCCTTGAATTAGGGACATATTTAGGGATGCTAAAATGTATATTTGTAATGTATTTATTTCTGTAAAGCTGCTTTGGGAAGTGGAAGCTTAGTGGTTAAGGCTCTGGGTTTCTGACTGGAAAATAAATGTTTTAAACCCTGACTGCCAAGCTGTCACTGTTGGGCCCTTGGGCAAGACCCTTAATACTTTCTCCTCCAAAGACACTGTATCATAGCTGACCTCACGCTCTGATCCCAGGGTCCTAAAAAAAAGGATTTCACTGTATGTATGCATTCAATTTACTTCTGCCCATTAGGGTTCGCCACAGCGTCTCCGATGTATGTCTTCTATTTACATGCAACAAAAACCTCTTTCTCTCTTTTTTCTTTCCTTTCTTTTTGGGACCATTTCTCCTAAAAAACTACATTTAAAAGTCGTTGCTTGTAGTCTAAATTTTCAACAAGTCACCGCAATACAACGGGCCATGGATCTGCCTTCTTATCTGACCATCATTTCCTGTTAACCAAATAGTCAGTTCAAATTGTTCTGACAAAAATGCAAACTGATTGCCAAAGTTTGCATCCTTCTTGCTTTTTGGGAAAAAAAAAGGCAAAGTTTTATCAAAAATACAGAAGACTATGCTCATTTTTGTTTTAAAACTGAAAAGTCTTAAATAAAGTCAGGGCCATTGGACATCATCTGGGCATTTGGGGTTTATTGTTTTTGATTTGGCCACCAGATGCCGCCACTGAGCTCTTATTCCTTACTCCCTAGCCCCTAACTGTTAAATGTCTCCCACCTGCTCCTCGTTTGTTTTGTTTATTTAAGTAACCCCTTTTTTGTTGGTTCATTATATTTGACTTGGTATTTGTCTTTTATTTGTATTATATTTCAATCTGGATCTGTGTGAGTTTGTTTGTTGTCTGTCTGGTGAGTGTCCTGCTATTTATGTTTTTTTTTATTTCCTTGAGTCTCCCATGTTTTCCCTGAGTCTTCTGGTATCTCCTGTCTTCCTGATTTTCCCTTTTCATGTGCATTTCTTTGTCCTGTTTTGACAATTACTTTTATTACGATTAGTATTGTTTTTATCATTTTCGTATTTTTGATAAACCCACAATTCATGTGCTCAATTTCGGTTCTCCTTTCTCAGGCTTGTTTGTTCCTTGCTGCTAGAGTGTCTGCCACTCACTTTAGCGACCCGGGTTCGAGACCCGCTCTCGGACCTGACAAAATTCGAGTTATTACCAATTATTCAGTTCTCAGTAGTAGATATAATCTGAAAGAATATGTCGAACATGATAGGTGGTTTAAATCCATCACCTCAAAACAAGAAACAGGAGAAAACCTGTTTACATTTATGCCAGTATGCCATCCAGAGCATCATACATTTATCTCATTTGTACGACTGTTCAGCTATGGGGTTCAGGGCCTTGCTTAAGGCCTGCAGGCCTAGGAGAGTCAGCTTCCATTAGGAGCTAAATTAGATTGTTTATAGTGTTACAATTGGCCTTGCAGACGCCTGGATCTTTTAGCTACCAATACTGTCTTGCAGAGCTTAGAGAGGAGGAACGAGTAATATCTGAGTGGTCTATCCAGGTTTGGTGTAACGGGGACGATTGGCATTATTTTAAGGTTCCTGGTTACACAGTAGGGCGTAGCAGAACCCCATACTATCCTGTATGATTTTGGTATATAAATTGTCGCTTTGCACAATATCCCCTTCAGGAAGCACGCTATAATGAATCCCCCCCTTCATGCCAAGTGCCTGCATGCATGTGTTTTAGACAGTTGCAGGATTCAGAACCACGGCGCTTCACAGAAGTTCTGCACAACGTTGGCAAAAAAGGGAAATGGAGCTGAGAATAAAAGAGGATGTCAAAAGAGGAAAGAAAAACTTGTAAAAGATAAAAGAGAGCAACAAGGGGAAGAAAACTAGTCCCCTAGTTTAACCAACCAAAAAAAACGTCCATGCAATCCAGCAATAGTAATGGAAGACCATACAATGCTGTCAATCGCTGTACTGTATACAGTTTGCATAATTTCAATTTGATAAACTGTTCAAATTTAGTTCTTGATTGTCTTCTTACTGAATTCACAATTCTTATGCCTAATAATAATGTAGTTACATGTAGCAAAAATATCAGATAATTGGGGGATTGGGGGCCTTGGGGCCCTGAGTACAAATTAGCCAGGGGGCCCTGAAACCCTAGCGGTGCCCCTGGGTCTGTCTGTGCTAATGATGGAGTTAATTACTCTAGTTAGCGTGCTGATTTTAGCTAAATCAGACAGGAAGGAATGAAAGTGGGAATAAAAGGGTCAAAATATTTATTATTATCTTATTCAACTCCACCCTTTTAATCTTGAATAACTGCGAAAGTGTTTTAGGGGGAAAAAAGGACTAAGTTTAAGTAGTATTTAGTATAAAAAAAACAAAAAAATTAATTAAAAAGGCAATGGGATCAGGACAAAGAAAAATAAATATTAAAATAATAAAAAAAAATTAATAAACAAAAGACAAAAATAAAAAAGAGAATTGTTAGTTAGATAATTAATTATTTTTTTGGGTATTGATTATTGATTAATTTTTTTATTGTGCATTAGATCATTGATGAAATATAATTGTTACTTAGAAAATAAGTTATTTATTAGTTATTTTTATTGTTAGATAATTGATTAGTACAGCTTTGCAAATTGATGTCCTCAATTACACCGTATAGAAACTTCTCTGCTGGAAAAAGGTGGGAAAAAATTCAAAGGGCAAATAAAAAAATCATAGAATGGAGAAGGAAAAAAAAAATGCTGTATAAAAAAAGCACACTAAAACACAGACTGAAAAAAACAGAAAACAACCAAACACACTGTCAGCTCTCCACACGCCAGATGCTGTACCTCTGTGTGTATGGTAAAGCCCTTTAAGGTTACACTGCTGGATGAGTCCGGGACATTGTCAAACTGTGAAAAGAGATTGAGCTGTGAGCAGACAGAGGGAGAGAGAGGAAGAGAGACAGAGAAGAAGAGGAGGAAGAAGAAGAAGCAGAAAGGAAAGGAGAATAAGTGCTTACCATTCCTCCATCAGCCTGAAGGAGAGCAGTGGAGGCATGGTTAGAGCAGAGCTGCAACACCAAGAGCGACCCCGTAACATCAGGAGGAAACCAGAAAAGCATTCAGACATAATAATGAGTCTCAAAGTATCCAGAAAAGGGAACATTTCTAGTAAAGTCAGTGTTGCATAGATCTTGTGCTGTTGTATATGACCACAAGGTGGCAGCACGAGCAAGACAAAATGATTGTGCCCTCTTGTGACCATTTTGTGCAAGTACATGAAATAGAGAGAAAAGAAGAGTGTAAAGCAGGTGACATATATATTACACTCACAAGCCACTTAAATAGTAAAACGTGCCTCCTTGTGCATAATGCAATCGCCCCTTAAGCCAATAATGAAGCAGCAGAAGAAAATTGAAAAAGGACCGGACTACATTTTCTCAGCCTTCAACTGTCCTGATTCAGGTGAGCCAGTGTCCATTATTGATTCCTCTTTGACAAGAATAACTTCCAAGTTCAGCATTTTTTGTGCATGCTGACATGCTTTTGGAACCAGTCTGTCCCCTGATCTCTCTCTCATTTTTACACTATTCTTTATGAACTATATTAAAACTGTTACGTGTAAAAACATGATGTCAGCTGCTTCTTAGATAATTAAACAAGTCCAATTGGTTCCAGCAACCAAAAAATGCCAGAATTCTGATGTTTGTTGAGAACGCTAACATGATTTGACTCATTATACTGTGACCACACGAATAAGCAAGGTTTATAGGTGTTCCTATTAAAGTGGCAAGTGAGTGAACAGGATTTATGAATCAAAACGAGGCAATACTTGTAATAATTCTAGAAATGTAACAGTGTGCAATGTTTTTTTTTCCTATTGTGTCATCACCTTGTTTTTAATTTTCTTTATAGTAATATTTATCAGATGTAGTTTTTGACTTTTTGACTTTACACACACACACACACACACACACACACACACACACACACACAGAGCAATGCTGTAAAGTTGGAATGTTATCAAAAATTCAAATTTTTTATTGTTAATTTCTATAAGTAATATTTATCAGATGTAGTTTTTGACTTTACACACACTGTGTAACACACACACACACACACACACACACACACACACACAGAGCAATGCTGTAAAGTTGGAATGTTATCAAAAATTCAAATTTTTTATTGTTAATTTCTATAAATTTTTTGAATGGCAAGTGAGTGAACAGAAAACCCCCCAAATCAAATCAACATTTGGTGTGACCACCCTTTGGCTTTCGTTCCGTACACTTGTACAAAGTCATGGCTTTTGTACGATCAGATGAGTTCAAGCCCCACCTGTCCTCAATGACCCCCCAAAAATGGTGATAAAAAACAAGTATAAAAATGTCTAATTGAGTGAAATATCAAGTTCTATTAAATAGCATCAAGTTGCATCAAGTAGCATAAAGGTGTAGTTGTGTTAAGCACCCTAACTGATGTTTTAATTTACTTGCATTAATGGCCGAATTGTTTGTTTGTGGTTGCTTTGAAATTTATTTTTAATACAGAGAATTATAAATAAAGAATAAGGAAGAACACGAAAAAAATTACATAAATGTTGCCGTTCATTGCGACCTACCCGTCATGTCTATATTAACCACTAGAGGGTAATATAGAGACTGATTTATACAAAACCTTCTTTAACATAAACCGAGTCAGTTCAACTGTGAAACGTATAAAAGACTATATAATAATTGTGAGGTTTAGCAATTTGTTCACCGGCAACTGAAACGTGTGTGGTAGTTTTATAGGTGTTGTGTTTTCTGACCAGGTACGAGTCACTGGGTGGGTATTTTGGGCTTCTTCCCTGGAGCGGTTGGAGTGGTGCCCTCTCTCTTATGAAAGATGGCTTCCTGAGAGCTCGGCGCAGGACCAGACCCAACAAAATGGCCACGAGCAGCAAGCCCACAAAGGCCATGAGTATGATGAACCACAACTCTGTGTAGAATCTGTATCCTGATGCATACAAACCAGTCTTGCCACCAGAGTTGGGCTCTGTAGCATCTGTTTGGAAGGAAATTTGTATTTTCTCTAAATATTTGAGCTGACATAGTAAGAATACATAATACTGTACATTCAGAATTCAGGATGTGAGACATTATAACATTGCATTATGAATATAAAAGTGGTTTAGGTGGCCGAAAGAACCAAAGATTTGTCGCTAACATTATGGAGATGGAGCATTCTTTACCATTCCCAAACATAATCAGTAAGCACACATAATCAGCAATAAACCTACCTATACCAGTAGCAGTGTGGTACTTGATTACAGGAGAACTGGCACTGCCACTGTCTGTTGTACAGGTTACTTGAAAGGCAAATGCTAAAAAAAAAAAAAGTGTAGCGTGGAGGGGGATAGAGAGACAGAAAATAAAAGAAATACAATTTGATATAGACATTGGATGTTAATTCAGATATAACATACTGTACACATTTTCGTTAGGGTCTAGATACAAGTAAATAAATACTTTTATCTGAGGTCCGGGGAATGTAGATGTAACTGTGGAAGCCGGTGTAAAGGCGCAGGCTACTTTCGGTCAGGGCGTAGTCACGCAGCGGTCCATTTAGAGAGAAAGACCTACTCCAGTCCACGAACACCATGGTCAGGTTGCTCTGCACTACAAATGGGCCCTTATACTGTGGAGCTACAACACAACATGGACCAACAATTTCAGCTGTCTTGTATAGACTAAATTGTCAATACAAGTATTCGACTTTTAGAAGATGTAGTGCATAAAAGCTACTGATTAAAAGACAGATTGTACCTTCCTTTAGTGTCGTGATGGAGACCCAATCGGATGCTGTGCTCCCCATGTTGTTATAAGAGACCACACAGACTTCATAGGTGGTGTAAGGGAGGAGGGCAGTGACATTAAGACTCAGGCCCTTTCCAAAGAACCTGGTCTCCACTGGCCCCACAGAACAAGGCATTGGCACTGGTTGCAGCGGTTGGGGGCAAGCCGTGCGCACCAGCAGCTCACAGCTACAACGGCAAAACGCAGAAATCAGAACGTCGAACAAATGTACTAAACAGACAGTCAGAAACACTTTTGGAACATTCCAAGCACCTCTCAATGATCCCATTGGGCTGCAGAGGCTCATCCCACTCGAGTAGAGCAAAGCGCGAGGTGAGAATAACAGGTCGAGGTGGAGGTTGCTGGAATGGGACCGAGGCCTGAGTGTGGAGTTCACTCACAGGGCCACGACTGCAACACAAGAAGCAGGTACAAGCCTCCACCCTAACAGAGTAGGTGGTGAAGGGCATAAGGCCGTGCAACGTTTGCTGCCGTGATGTCCCCTCTGACAACTATGCAGATAGAAAGAAGTGTTTAGTTGGCGGATAAAAGAATGGAATCAAATGACTGGACGTCTAATCAAAGCTTAAGATTGAAATATATAATAAGATTCTTTTTCTTTTTTTTTCATTAGTAAAGGCCTTGTTTCTTTTAAAACATTATTTTAGTAAAAACATACTCAATAATCACACTAACAACCTAATAACAAATTACCAAGAGTATAAAATAACAAGAGTCTGCAGTATTCAATCATCCCACACTTTCCAAACATTATGCAGTAAGATTACTATTTTTTAGAACTTTGTTCTTATACAAAGTTGTTCTGTGGTTGAATTTCAGTTTCTCCTGTTAAATATCTTTTGGTTGTCCAGTAAGGACAAAATACATTAGCATACTTTTACATAAACTGAGTTGATCAAGCAAAGAGTCTTGATACAAAATGTATAATAGGAACATTCTAGCCATAAAAAAATTATAGTACTTTGAATTAGTAGTACTTTTGTATTATTTGAAGGCAAATACTTTTCAACTTTTACTCAAATTAAAGTTCAAAGTTGGACTATGATGTTTGCGGATGATATTGTGATTTGTTGTGAGAGTAGGGAGCAGGTTGAGAAGAGCCTGGAGAGGTGGAGATATGCACTGGAGAGAAGGGGAATGAAAGTCAGTAGGAGTAAGACAGAATACATGTGTGTGAATGAGAAGAAGACTCAAATTAAAGTTCAAAGTTACTTTTACTGGAGTAATATTTTACTTTTTCTCTACTTTTACTCAAGTACATAATTTGTGTACTTCGTCCACCACCAAGTATTTTACACATTCGAACATCATACAGTAACATTTGCAAAGATCTATGACTGTGTGTCTCACTGCATTCTTGTAATACCGGGGGCAGATAGTAACCACTAAGACTGGAATGACATAGTGAGAACATTGCCACAAAGTGTGTGGTGGTGATGCATGAGTGCAAAGTGTACCAGATAATGTGAGTCCTTTTTCTGATCAAAAACTCTATAAATGGTGATGATGCCATTGGGCTTGGCAGGAGGACTGATATCCACTACAGCAGAGGTAGCTTGGATGTGCAAAAATGTAGGAGGTCCCAAACCCTCGGGAGGAGCTGGCCCAGTCCGACCCATAGTCCAAGGGCTTCCTGTTCTTCCAGCAGAGTTCACAGCCCACACCTGAAATAACAGAACAAGATGCTCTCAAGAATGTCTTACCCAAGGAGTCAGAAGAGTCTGTACAGACAATATCACATTTAAAGGATGTTTACAGAAGTAAGAAAGTTAATCATAGTGAAGTGTTTGTTTTTACATTGGAATTTAATCAGGATTTTTTTTCTCAAGATGTTTACTACAAACTAAAAGTACTTAATTTTTAGCTGGATTAATAAGAAAGTAAAAAGAAATATCTTTTGGGACGCCTGACTTTTCCAGCCATATGTGGTTCCCTACGTATTAAGTAAAGGAGCACAAGTTTGTTTAGTCTCCACCTCGCTTTTTTAGTGCCTTTTTATTATTATTATTATTATTAAGCATGACACATATACACACCAACAGAGGTGGGAAGTAACGGAGTGCAAATACTTTGTTACTGTACTTAAGTAGATTTTTATTTGGTATTAGTACTTTACTCCACTATTTATTTTTCAGACAATTTTTTACTTTTACTCATTAAATTTTTACACAAATATCTGTACATTTTACTTCTTACATTTTCAAAACCGGCTCGTTACTTTAGTTTTAATCCACTGATTTGGTGAAATATAATTTTTTTTATTTTCACTCAGCAACTGATTTCCTGTCACTGGGTGTCTTTTTCAATCCACTGGTGTATAAAGTCCTGACTCTCACTCACCACAGATGTAGACTAGTTTACGGAGGTAAGAATCAGCAGGCAGAAGGCAGTAAGAAGTTTGGGGTTAATGTGGATGAGACAGAGGGAGTCAGTGATTAAACATGACTGAGAACAGACACATTCCTGATCATCATCATCTTTTCTCTGCTTGTGTTCTATATGTGGATCTTCAGCCTGGATACATTCATTACGTTTTGTGTGTTTTTCCCTCATAATGGCGACACAAACCTAAATTACTGTCTTTATTGATCATACAGATAAAAACAATACATCATTCAAATCTGTAAAATGTCTATAATTTTCTATATATAAGTTTCCTGACTTGACTTGAAGAGGTGCAGTTTCTCCGGTATCACCTCATTAACTGTCCGTGTGGAAACATAGCAAAGGCTCTTAATGATGTTCACACGTCTCTGCACTGATATAGCCTTTATATTTAATCACTGTACATATGCTTACATACATATCACATGCTGTAAATATGATACATGTTTAACACCTCCAAGCTGCCAGTTTTGGGCACCTAAACAAGCACTTAACTCACTACTGCTCATTTAGTAAATGAGATCATTAAGAGTCGCTTGGGATAAACACTTCCAACAGGAAGTGGCTATATCTCGCTATCTTTGTCTCTCTATTTTCTCTATTTAATTGTCTCTGTCTCACTGTATATGTCTCTCTCTTGCTGTCTCTCTATTTGTTTCTCACTCTTTCTAAAGCTGTGTCTGTGTCTCTTTGTCTAACAAAGTTTTGAGTTTTGAAAGTAATGCCATTAGCGATCTATGATGAAAGACTTTCCTGGTTCGATTCTCACCTCTAGTTTCATATTGAACATTATAAGACGTTTTTAAAAACAGAACAATAAAAGGTCATTAAAATTGGTTGCTGGTAAATCATGGTATATCAGTGGTGCAGGTGTTGGAGATGTGGTTCTTGTACCTGAGTCACTTCTCATAGACTTCGAGTAACTGAGAGAATGAACAGGAAGGAGAAGTTTTGACCCTCTACCATCATGATCTAAGAGAAAACAGTGGTCTCCTAACTATAGAAAAACCAATAAGTCCAATAAGCAAATCCTTGTTTGCCACCCCTCTGGTAGTGTAGTGGTTAGTAATGCGGCCTCTGCTATCTGACTCACCCGGTTCAATTCCTACCCCTTAGCTATCCTTTAAATTGTTCAAAAAGTTTTATAAAAGAAGCAAAAAAAGCCCCAAAAATCAGGTTCCTGCAGGAGATCCTGTGGCTCTAATGGAAGAGCTTTGCCTCTGGGTTGAGAGGTTGCCGGTTCAAACCCCGGCCAGGACTCAAAGTTAAGAGTGTGGAAGGTTCCGCTGACCATAGTGATGAAGGTGTCAGAAATGGCTGCGTGAAAGGTCAGATGCAGACAGTTTCAGAGGGCATATCTTGAACCAGGGGGGCAATATACAGGCTTCTCTGCCCCCCTGGCATCTGAGAAGCTAAAAACAGGGTGTTTTGAAGCAAAAACATCCAAAAAAGTTTCGACATAGGCTCCAGAGAAAATTTTGTATTTAATAACCTTTCCCTCCCTGCCCAAAATGCAAAACTATCAACCTGACTTTATTTTCTTAGGCTATAACCAAGCAGGTCTTCACAGCCTTTGTTCACAGTCACACACTAATCTCCACACAACTTACCCAGTGTGGGGACAAGCCAGATTTGAACCAGCAACCTCTGAGCTCAGAGGCAAGGCTTTTACCACAAAGCCATCAAGTCCCTCAACTCACCTTTATTTTTTTGGGGGGTTTATCATTCGTTTCATGCTTCAAAGCAAGACATTCAGACCAAAAAAAATCACAGAAAGCAGGATTCGAACCCTGAACCCCACCAACAGCAAAATACCATTCTTAACACACTGAACCATCAGGAAAGACAGGCTGTGCCAATTGTTAAAGCAGGCCTATTTTTTTCTTTCAAACCATCAACACAAGAATCTAATGCTAAAGAAAGATGTAGGTGTAAGTAGCACAAGTTGAACCCAGAGGGCATATCTTGAACCAGGGGGGCAATATACAGGCTTCTCTGCCCCCCTGGCATCTGAGAAGCTGAAAACAGGGTGTTTTGAAGCAAAAACATCCAAAAAAGTTTCGACATAGGCTCCAGAAAAAATTTTGTATTTAATAACCTTTCCCTCCCTGCCCAAAATGCAAAACTATCAACCTGACTTTATTTTCTTAGGCTGTAACCAAGCAGGTCTTTACAGCCTTTGTTCACAGTCACACACTAATCTCCACACAACTTACCCAGTGTGGGGACAAGCCAGATTTGAACCAGCAACCTCTGAGCTCAGAGGCAAGGCTTTTACCACAAAGCCATCAAGTCCCTCAACTCACCTTTATTTTTTTGGGGGGTTTATCATTCGTTTCATGCTTCAAAGCAAGACATTCAGACCAAAAAAAATCACAGAAAGCAGGATTCGAACCCTGAACCCCACCAACAGCAAAATACCATTCTTAACACACTGAACCATCAGGAAAGACAGGCTGTGCCAATTGTTAAAGCAGGCCTATTTTTTTCTTTCAAACCATCAACACAAGAATCTAATGCTAAAGAAAGATGTAGGTGTAAGTAGCACAAGTTGAACCCACATTGTAAATAGCAGGATTCAAACCAAGATCCCAATCACCAGCAAGACACCAAAATTAACCCATTAAACCATCGGTGAGGACAGGTTAGGAAGCTTGTTTAGAGCAGGTCTATCTTCCTTTTCAACCCATTAAAAACAAAAATAAATCGCTAAAGAAAAACATAGGAAGTGAATCCTGACTGGCAGGCAGAAAGCAGGATTTGAACCCTGAACCCCACCAAAAGCACAACGCCTGATTTAACCCACCGGACCATCAAAGAAGACAGGCCAGGAAGTTTGTTTAGAGCAGGTCTATCTACCTTTAAACCATCAACACAAGAATATAAAGCTAAAGAAAGATTTAGGAAGCAGGAACTTAACCGACATTGCAACTAGCAGGATTCAAACCCTGATCCTTACCATCAGCGAGACACCAACCTTAATCCAATGAACCACGGAAGAGATCAGTCTGGTAGGCATGTTTAGATGAGGTACAAGACTTAAACCACTGAGCGACCACTGCTGAAAAGCATGTGCTTTTTGGAGGGTTCATACTTTGTTTAATGCCAGTGCAGTAAGAAAGAAGGCATGTAGGACTGGCTTTGAAACTTTATTATGAACTATACTTTATATGAACTATATTAAGGACCATGTTCAGGCACAAGCCTTAACCCATTGAGCTACCACAGAAGCTTTTTTTTTTTTTTTGGTGAGGTTATCTTTCATTAAAGACCAGGTAATCAAGAAATGAATCCAACACAGAAAGGACAGAATTGCAATGTTTTCAGAGTGCACAAGGTCCAGAAGTTTTATTTACCAACACAGCAACCACCAGCTCCACCAGGAATCAAACTCTCAAACTCATCCTTGTGGGGACCCTGACATTAAACCACTAGGCTATCATATCTATCTATCTAGCTATCTATCATGATGTGAGGTCCAGTTAACAGCTAAAACAGGTAGAAGTAACAACTACTTTTACTTAAGTACATGTCTGATCCAAAACTTTTTTTTTAACTCAAGTGAAAGTAAAGAAGTCTTTGCTCAGACATGTACTTAAGTAAAAAGTAGTTATTACTGCTACCTGTTTTAGCTGTTAACTGGACCTCACATCATATTAGATAGATCAGTAGAAAGATAGATGTGATAGCCTAGTGGGTTAATGTCAGGGTCCCCATGAGGATGAGTTTGAGAGTTTGATTCCTGGTCGAGCTGGTTGCTGTGTTGGTAAATAAAACTTCTGGACCGTGTCCACTCTGAAAACATTGCAATTCTGTCCTTTCTGTGTTTGATTAATTTCTTGATTTCCTGGTCTTTATTGAAAGATAACCCCACAGTGGTCGCTCAGTGGTTTAAGGCTTGTGCCTCATCTAAACATGCATCCCAGTCTGATCTCTTCCATGGTTCATTGGATTAAGGCTGGTGACTCTCTGATGGTGAGGATCAGGGTTTGAATCCTGCTTAGTTGCGATGTTGGTTTTGTTCCTGATTTCTTTAGCTTTATAGTCGTGTGTGATGGTTTAAAGGTAGATAGACCTGCTCTAAACAAACTTCCCGGCCTCTCTCCCCTGATGGCTCAGTGGGTTAAATCAGGCGTTGTGCTTTTGGTGGGGTTCAGGGTTCGAATCCTGCTTTCTGCCTGCCAGTCACGATCAGGATTCACTTCCTACATTTTTCTTTAGCGATATATTTTTGTTTTTAATGTGTTGAAAAGAAAGATAGACCTGCTCTAAACAAGCTTCCTAGCCTGTCCTCACTGATGGTTCGTTGAGTTAATGTTGCTATCTTGCTGGTGGTGGGGATCTTGGTTTAAATCCTGCTGTTTACAATGTGGGTTCAACTTGTGCTTCTTACATCTGTATTTGCTTCCTATTATGGTTTGAAAAGAAAGATAGACCTGCTCTAATCAAGCTTCCCATCCTGTTTTTTCTGATGGCTTAGTGGGTTAAGGCTGGTACTTTGCTAATGTTGATGGTCAGGGTTCAAACCTGGCTTTCTGTCTGTTAGTCATGAGGTAGGTTAAATTCCTGATTCCTACATTTTCATATTTTTGTTTTGATGGGTTAAAAAGAACGATAGACCTGCTCTAAACAAGCTTCTCTGCTTGTCCTTACTGATGGTTCAGTGGGTTAATGCTGGTGCCTTGCTCATGGCATGAATCAGAGTTCAAGTCCTGCATTGTCCCTGCTAGGCACGATATTGGTTTGCCTCCTAAGTCTGTCTGTAGCATTATATTCTTGTATTGATGGTTTGAAAAAAAAAGATAGACCTGCTCTAAACATCCTTTCAGGCCTGTCTTCCCTGATGGTTCAGTGGGTTAAATCAGGTGTCGTGCTTTTGGTGGGGTTCAGGGTTCAAATCCCGCTTTCTGCCTGCCAGTCACGATCAGGGTTCACTTCCTACATTTTTCTTTAGCGATATATTTCTGTTTTTAATGGGTTGAAATGAAAGATTTACCTGCTCTAAACAAGCTCTCTAGCCTGTCCTCACTGATGGCTCATTGAGTTAATGTTGGTGTCTCGCTGGTGGTGGGGATCTTGGTTTGAATCCTGCTATTTACACTGTGGGTTCAACTTGTGCTACTTACATCTGTATTCGCTTCCTACATCTTTCTTTAGCGTTAAATTCTTGTGTTGATTGTTTGAAAAGAAAGATAGACCTGCTCTAATCAAGCGTCCCATCCTGTTTGTTCCTGATGGCTTAGTGGGTTAAGGCTGGTGCTTTGCTAATGTTGTTGGCCAGGGTTCAAACCTGGCTATCTGTCTGTTAGTCATGAGGTAGGTTAAATTCCTGATACCTACATCTTTATATTCTTGTTTTGATGGGTTAAAAAGAAAGATAGACCTGCTCTAAACAAGCTTCTCTGCCTGTCTTTACTGATGGTTCAGTGGGTTAATGCTGGTGCCTTGCTAATGGCATGAATCAGGGTTCAAGTCCTGCATTGTCCCTGCTTGTCACGATATGGATTTGCTTTCTAAGTCTGTCTTTAGCATTATATTCTTGTGTTGATGGTTTGAAAAAAAAAGATAGACCTGCTATAAAAAATTTTTGCAGCCTGTCCTTCTGGATGGTTCAGTGGGTTAAGACTGCTATTTTGCTGTTGGTGGGGTTCAGGGTTCGAATCCTGCTTTCTGTGTTTCTTTCTGGTCTGAATTTCTTGCTTTGAAGCATGAAACGAAGGATAAACCCCCCAAAAAAAGAAGGTGTGTTGTGGGACTTGATGGCTTTGAGGTAAAAGCCTTACCTCTGTGCTCAGAGGTTGCTGGTTCAAATCTGGCTTGTCCCCACACTGGGTAAGTTGTGTGGAAATTGGTGGGTGGTGAGCAATGGAGTGGGTGACTGTGGTGACCTGCTGGGTTACAGACATAGGCACAAAGAATTAAAGCTATTATATTTTTTGGGTGGAGGAGGGAAGGTGAGTTAAAATAATTTTCTCTGGAGCCTATGTCGAAACTTTTTTGCATGTTTTTGCTTCATAACCCCCTGTTTTCACTTTCTCAGAGGCCAGGGGGGCAGAGAAGCCTGTATATTGCCCCCCTGGTTCAGGATACGCCCTATGCAACCGTCCACATCTGACCTTCCACACAGACATTTCTGACACCTTCATCACTATGGTCACCGGAACCTTCTGCACTCTTAACTTTGAGCCCTGGCCGGGGTTTGAACCGGCAACCTCTCAACCCAGAGGTAAAGCTCTTCCAATTGAGCCACAGGATCTCTTGCATATATCTGATATTTAGGACCTTTTTTGGTTCGTTTATAAAACTTTTAAAACAATTTAAAGGAAAGCTAAGGGGTAGGAATTGAACCGGGTGAGTCAGATAGCAGAGGCTGCATTACTAACCACTACACTACCAGAGGGGTGGCAAACAAGGCTTTGCTTATTAGACTCTTGGTTTTTCCAGAGTTAAGAGACCACTGTTTTCTCTTAGATCATGATGGTAGAGGGTCAAAATTTCTCCTTCCTGTTCATTCTCTCAGTTACTCGAAGTCTATGAGAAGTGACTGAGGTACAAGAACCACATCTCCAACACCTGCACCACTGATATACCATGATTTACCAGCAACCAATTTTAATGACCTTTTATTGTTCTGTTTTTAAAAACGTCCTAAAATTTTTAATATGAAACTAAAAGTGAGAATCGAACCAGGAAAGTCTTTCATCATAGATCGCTAATGGCATTACTTTCAAAACTCAAAACTTTGTTAGACATGTAAATAAGCAGGAAAGACAAAGACAAAGACAAAGAGACACAGACACAGCTTTAGAAAGAGAGATACAGATACAGATACTTTAGAATGAGAAATAGAGACACAGCAAGAGAGATACAAATACACTGAGACAGAGACATTTACTTAAAGAGACACAGAGACAATTAGATAGAGAAAATAGAGAGACAAAGATAGCGAGATATAGCCACTTCCTGTTGGAAGTGTTTATTCCGAGCGACTCTTAATGATCTCATTTATTAAATGAGCAGTAGTGAGTTAAGTGCTTGCTCAGGTGCCCAAAACTGGCAGCTTGGAGGTGTTAAACATGTATTATATTTACAGCATGTGATATGTATGTAAGCATATGTAAAGTGATTAAATATAAAGGCTTTATCAGTGCAGAGACGTGTGGACATCATTAAGAGCCTTTGCTATGTTTCCACACGGACAGTTAATGAGGTGATACCGGAGAAACTGCACCTCTTCAAGTCAAG
>MU570271.1:1253867-1285650 GCA_024362625.1 Silurus asotus
TATATATATATATATAAATTTAAAGCGAATTAAAAATTTTGTTACCAAATGAATGTGTCCAGGCTGAAGATCCACATATAGAACACAAGCAGAGAAAAGATGCCATCTGCCTGCTGATTCTTTGCTCCGTAAACTAGTCTACATCTGTGGTGAGTGAGAGTCAGGACTTTATACACCAGTGGATCGAAAAAGACACACAATGACAGGAAATCGGTTGTTCGGCTGAAATCGGTGCACAGTGAAAATAAAAAAAAATATATTTCACCAAATCAGTGGATTAAAACTAAAGTAACGAGCCGGTTTTGAAAATGTAAGAAGTAAAAAGTACAGATATTTGTGTAAAAATGTAATGAATAAAAGTAAAAAGTTGTCTGAAAAATAAATAGTGGAGTAAAATACTAACAAAGGGATCTAACAAATGTAAACTATTTAATTACATTTTTCCATTTATTTAATTGTATTGAAGCGATTTCATTTGTGCCGATTTAACTGATTACTCAATGTAATAAAACATTGAATTGCATTAATTAGATTCATTAGATTTGTAATTTTTTTAATAAAATATATTAAAATATTATTTCATTTTTATTATAACCAAGTAGGCATTGTATTTAAAACTGTTTAAAAAATGTAAAAGGTTGATGTTCGCAAATATTAATAATAATAAAACTGCGTGAACAAAGTTAAATTTAATCGAACCGTGACTTAAAAACTAAGGTACGAATTTTGTGTACCGTTACACCACTAAACCCTATTAAACACCTGCAGGATGAATGTGAATGCTGACTGCACACCAGGCCTCCTTACCTCACCCTTGTGGTTGAATGAGCATAAATCTCCACAAGCATGCTCCAAAATCAACATCTTCTCAGAAGAGAGCAAACTGGGACTCAATGTGAAATGCGATACTCAAACAGCACACTCCACATTTATGAGCAGGTGCCCGCAAACTCTTGCAAATGTAGTGTATATGCTTTAAAGCTGTACTGGATGGTCAAGGAACCTGACTGACATTGGCCCAATAAGACAATACAAAAGCATGTATAAAACAGCCATCCCCATGCTACTCATACGAACTTCATACATGTCTTAACCTCACGTCCCTAAACTGCCAGCTTTCATTACATAACTTGCTTTGGAGAAATCTACGCGGAAATTGCATTCCACCTTCATTAAGGGGCACGTGAACGCGCCGAGGTAACGTAATCTTATTTTGGCGATGAGCCGTTGGTGTAATTAGAAAGGAGGAACAGTAAAAGGTCAGCCGGGGTCTCCATTTGCATGAGTAAGTAATTTGTAGATTGTCAGCCGGAATCGAGGCGACAGATGGATGTTCTGGCAGATAGGGTTAAATTATCCTCAATAATAGGCAATTAGACTGTGATCAATCAGAATGATAGATCTAAATGGCAATATATAGGGACTGCATGCGGCACTGCATTCTTGTCTGGAGAGCGATGTTGACACGGATCACCTGTCTGCATGAGAGGTATGGGAGTGGGCTCTGGCCGTAGTGGTCATAGAAAGGCCATCTTGTCACCTTAAAGAACGAAAAGGTCAACACGACACATGCAAGATAGAGAATGAATGTGCGTGCGACATACAGATGGCTTTTTTGGACGGTATATTTTGTCTGTAAAGTTGACCAGACGAATAGTATGAATAACGGACAAAAAATTCTAGGCTTAAAGGTAGCCTTGTACAGTGTGACTAGGACATCGGCACGTCCTTGTATTTGGAGCAGACCTTTTTACTGCAGCACCAGCACTCGCATACCGAGCTGTTATTACAGTAATTAGGAGAAAATAAAAATATGTCATGTGTGAGCTCTAATGGATTCGGGTTGAGGCAGAGAGGTGAGAGTCTGCCCGGCGACAGGTTCTAAGCGAGCTCCACCACGCCCCACTCATCACTTACCAGGCCAAGAAGCAACCACTTCCAACAGAAGAGCTAATTAAGGTTCGGCATAAAAGTGTCAATAAAATATGTAGCTGCTCACGGCTCAGGGAAAAGGTTCGGTTCTGTTAGGAAAGTCGAGCCGAAGCAAAACCTCAGCAGAAAGAAACACGGCATGCGCGAATGAAATTCCCTGTGGTCGTGTTCAAATATAAAACGCACAAACATTCTGGTGTCAGGTTAAAACAATGTGTGTTCCTGCATGGTTAGCATTCTCCCCAGGGAGAGCAAATTGGTATTAAAAGGTCTTTCCAAGGCTTGTACTTGTAAGAGGCGACGATGGCTAATTCGATGGCTTCGATCGTAATCAGCAGCACAATGCCAGGCCAGAGATTAATAGCCCTGTCACCTGTCTGTTGTTGCTCAGCCCCCTGTCATAAATTACCACTCATAAATAAGACAGAACAATCAGGTAGACTCTATAAATTTAGCCCACGACTGGCCTATGCCTCTTACACCTGACAATCAAATGCTAATGTTATTTTGCTCTAAAGGCTCGCCTGTCAATTAAGAAAGATCTGTAAAAGGGGGAGCAATGCTGTGAATATTGGTGCTACATTAAATACCTGCCATTAAACTAAAAGCAGAGTGTGGATAAATTGGGCCAAAGTGGTGCATCTGAATATAGTCGGGATTTAAAAAAATAAGGTAGAACAATTAAACAAAATAGACAGTACATTTGTTTGAAGATCTTAAAAATCTGTCCTATCATGTAAGCCACCACAAAAATAAATGGCACCTGGTACTCATAGGCTGTGTAGGGCAGCAGCTTGTGGTCATGATAGGAGGACGAGATGTTGCGGTAGAGAAGTGTAGGGCGGCTTCCTGTATCTTCACCCAGTCTCCGGTAGAGCTTGTAGTGCAAAAGTTTGCCATTCGCTTGAACCGGAGGAGCCCAGGAGATAAAAAAAATATTCTGCATGCCATCTGAGTCGGTCTGCAGCTCCAGCAGGGGTGCACTCTGTCCAGCAGGGGGCACCTCCTGAGTCTGAATCGAAGACCAGTCGCTGGCGGCGCATCCGAGCAAAGTGCAGGCCTCCACTCGCACTTCATACCTGAGCCAAAGCCACACACAGACATCACATGCTAAACATTTTCCTCTCGTAGTAGAAACATCAGAGATGACTTCATTTTTAATTAGGTTCATTTTACTGTAAACATTTACTATTATTACTGTTCTGAAACGATCTATGTTTATTTTATTTGAGGATCTCTCGGGAGAACTAGTGCAAATTCAAAAGGACCAAGACCTCTAAGACCTCTTTTTATTGTTTTGGTCATCAATGAATCTTCAATCGCAACTGAGAAAGCGGCAGCAAGCGGGATTCAAGGGGACAGGACAACAAAAAAGGAAATGAAAGAAGGAGAATACAGTAAAGGTCATGTGACCAAGGTGGCGATGGTGAAACGATATTGCTGATGAGCTATTATTTTACCCCTCTGAGCTTATCTCTATTTCACTTCCACATGAGTATATGGGCATGGCTTACCAACCATCCGTCATTTGACTGCCTGTCTTCCTTCCTTCGTGTAAACCGGGGTGATGGAAACATAAGTAAAAGCATTAAGATTTACTCCGTTGCTCTTTTACTCTCAGTATCTTATTTCTCACTTTCATTCTCTGTTGACATTGTTAAAAAGATGTATCTATCTCTAGAACCATCTTAGTGACATTTAGGAACATCACTAGCAACAGTTAATATTAGTTGTAATACTATTTCTCTTAAAAAGCAAATAAAAAGTTACAGTTTAATGTCCTGAGCAAGTTTTAAATATTTTTTAACAATCCATTACATCATAAATAATTACTAGCTAAACTAAACTAATAATAATTAAAATAATAATACATTTAATATATGGCACTTGACTACATGACACTCAAGAACAACTTACATCTAAAAAAACTAAAAACCCAAAACAATTAACACCAACAGTTTAAACTAATGAAACACCAATGAGACAAATACAATGTGAATGATATGCCTGTGTTATAAAGTGTGCTGTAAGTGCTACCTGTGGTAAGGCTTCAAAGCGGTGAGAGAGAAACTGCGACTCTGAAAGGCGCTGTGATGCGGTGCAAAGATCGTCCTATGTGCGTTGGACTCGGTTGGGTCACGTGTATAAAGCGAGTAGCTGATGATGACCCCGTTTGCTCGTGCTGGTGGCTCCCACTGCACCAGCACACTTAGTGGCCCAAGGGCTTGCAGTTGTGGTGGAGCAACTCCTGATGGAACTGAAGGCTGTGTACGAGCCACCGCGGCAAGACTAGTGGCTGTGCCCTGGCTGTTATTAGCCGTGACTGTGTAGCTGTACTCAATGCTGGGAAGCAACAGAAAGTCATGGTAACGAGTATCCATGCCGGCGTAGATCAGGTGGCCATCGCGCCGGAGTTCGTAACCTGTGATAACCCCATTGGGGTGATCGGGCTCTTTCCATGACACCTCCACTGACTCAGGACCGGTGACCTTCAGACTTGGGGTTGGCATGCTAGAAGGGGGAGCCTCTTTGGTTAGAACAGAGGTAGGCAGACTGGCCGTGCAGCCTCCATTAGTGCAGGCTGTAAGGATAAGAGAATATAAAGTGTGTGGCTTTAAATTAGACACCTGGATACTCAGCTTTTTCCCACGGTAAACCTCCTCCATGTTGGTCTGGAGAATATACGCCACAATCTCTCCGTTCTGGATGGCCGGTATGGTCCATGATGCATTTAAGGAGTGGGAGGTAATATACGATACAGTGGGTGGCTCAATTATTGCTGGGGCAGCCTCCAATGTTCTAACTGTAGTTGACTGGCTTGTAACGCAGCCAGCTATTGTGCATGCGATAACTGCATAGCTGTAGTTAGTGTAAGCAGTCAAATCCTCATCTGTATAGTTTAAAACGGACGAGTCGAAGCTGAAATGAAAGCCGATGTCATCTCTCTGAATCCTGTAACTCGTAAGAACACCGTTGGCCTCGAACGGTGGTGTCCAATTTACAAAAAGCTCCTTAGGGTGCCCTTCAAGGTGACTAACAGTTGGGGCTGCCAGTCCGCTCGGAGGAGCTTGCTTTGTTTGAAGAGTCAGCCATGAGCTTTCAGTTGACCCTGCTGTGTTTGTCACCCGCACCTTAAATTTATACCTGGTCCAGGGTTTTAGGCCGGAAACATTGCAGAAGAAGCTATAAGCCTGGACGTCCTGTTCTGTGTAAGCAACCTTTGCTTGTACCTTGTCATCCTCATCACTCTTGACCGCCAGTACTTGGTAATGCAGGATTCTCCCATTGGCTTGTCCAGGTGGGACCCAGTGGAGCTCCACGCTGTTGGGGCCAATATTCTGGGCGCTAGGGGGTAGCTGAGATGATGGAGGGGCTTCATCAGTGGTTATAGGCTGAGGGACACTCCTGGTGCAGCCCGCTTCAGTGCAAGCCTCTAGAACCAAAGAGTATGTGGTGTAGGGTTCCAAGCGGCGAAACAGAAACTGGCGTGAAAGACCACTGAACTCCAGGTTGTCATCACTGTAGACGTTATAAGTCTGAAAGGATGACAGAACACTTACAAGACATACATGGCTCCATAATTAATGATATACACCAATCAAGCATAACATTTTGAGATTATACCATTATGACAGATGAAGTGAATTGTGAAACACTGATTATATCTATTATGGCACCTGTTAGTGGGTAAGTTACATTAGGCAAAAACATTTAGTGATTGGACAAAGGCCAAATTGTGATGGGTAGACGACTGGGCCTGAGCATCTCCAAAACTGCAGCTCTTGTGGCTGTTCCCTTGCAGTGGTCAGTATCTATTAAAAGTGGTCAAAAGAAGGAACAGCGGTTAACCAGTAACAAAGCCACGTGGCCAAGGCACACTGATGCAGGTGGGGAGCAAAGGCTGGCCAGTGTGGTCCGATCCAACAGACGAGCTCCTGTAGCTTAAATTGCTGTAGAAGTTAATGCTGGTAAAAATCAATGGGTCCTGATTGTTTTACCAGCAAAAAGAGGACCAACACAATATTAGACAGGTGGTCATAATGTTATGCCTGATCAGTGGCCATAAATCTATTCCTGTTCAGTGTATGGAACACTACAAAGCCATGCTGAAAGTAACAGTACCTTGATGATTCCATTAGGTGAGCCAGGTTCAAGCCAATGCAGCAGTAGTGCACGTCCATGCACTCTCTTTTCCACGCTGAAGTTGGACAGACCATTGGGAGAAGCTTGGAGAGTCTGAACTGAAGCCAAAGGACTGCAGACACTCCCTGCTTTGTTCACCGCCTCCACACACACACCATAGGTGGTGTACGGTTCGAATCCAAATACATGGGCCTGGTATACATCTCCCTGAGTCAGAACAAACAAACAAACAAAATGCTAAAGTAACATTTCACCTGTACTAAAGTCTTAGCGATCAAATATCAATAAAGCTCATAATAATTCAAGTGAAAGAATAACACATTAAACTCTTAGATAGCACAGTTGCGCCAGTATTAGCAGTAGGCTCGGTGCCAACAGTCAAGCAGTCCCCTGCTAGCTTTTCCACCCACCCATCATGGCACCAGGAGGCGGTGGGGCATTTAAAAAGTACCTTTTTAATGCGGTGAAATATGGAACGTGTTTGGACTATAAAGCCGACAAACATATGCACACTGTCAATAGCAACAGCTGCTTCATTCCACTTTATTTCGGCACTGAGACTTATATCTGGCCCCTAGATGGCAATGCTATCAAACACTTTTCCAAACACGGATGCTGCGATATTAACAAGCACATGCGCTCGCTGAGCCGAGACGCTCAAGGCAGCCATTAAAAAGCGACTAAGGCGATTGATTTTGGTTATAGATTTTCAAATAAATGTTAACAACACAGATTCCTGAAATTGGGAAATGTTTATGTTTCGATTAGCAGAATGGAAATACATTTAATACTATGCAAAACAGGCAAATAAATAAGACGAGAATCAAACCACACTGCTCTGTAAAGAGATCGCTCCTGGCACTGCACAAGTTAAACACAGCACTCTTATCCTTTTATCTTCTGTTAAGATGTTGAGTTTTGAACAACGTACCCAGTAACCTGGCCTCGAAAAGCAAACTCCCTTAGATCTTTTTACGTGACAAAAGCGCTTATCCCACTTGAACCGATTCAAATCACTCAGAGAACGAAAGCGTTTCCTGTTTTATACATTAGAGGGCTTTGAATACTGTACGGGCATTCCTGGCATTTGTACAGACGAGAGAGTCATTTCCAACATGTTTTTCCTCCTTTTTTCCCTTTCAACTCGACGCAGGTCTCTCTTGTCTCATCCACGGCCTGCGTGCGAGTTATTTCCTGTGACAGCGCTGGGGGTCGCCTGGGCCCAGGGATGATTTTAATTAAGAATAACCATGTGTATTTGTCACAACAATTATGCTAATTAGGCAAAAGCAGAGATTCCTGACCCTTCAAAGGTGTGGGTCTGCCTCATCTGCATATAGTAAGACAAGCCTGTCCCTTCCTGCTGCTGAATCCAGCCTTTAGCTTAGGGCATAGCAAATTTAAGAAGCATCAATGGTGTTTATTCAAACACTAAAAAAAATGCTTTTTCTGTATTTGGCTGCATTTGTATCATTTTTGACATTTCTGTTCATTTTAACAGTGATGACGCTACACTCATGTTGCTCATATTACAATTTTTTTAGTTGCTTTGGAGCATTTCTCGAATCATTCTTTGTATTCGCTAACCAGTTAGTGCATTTCTCCAAACAATTGGTACAAATAGCACAACGCATTTGATTTCTTGCAAAAGAATGTACTTTTCTCAAAATCCTTAGTTCATCTCTCAAAAGTAAATATTTATGAAAATGAACATCTCATTGCCCTCGGAATAACAAGTCCTGTTGTCATTGTTCACAAACAAGATCATCAAAATGTGTAGTCGTGTTGTCGGTATGACGGCGCACGGTTTCAGTATTTTCTGATTACAACGATTGGAAATGCACAAAAGCAGAATTTTTCCTGTATTGCATCTATGAATTTCAACATAAAAATAATACTGCATGTACTGTATATTGATTGCGAGAGACCGGACATGATTTACACTTTTACTGTACTGTTATCGTGTTTGTTTCCTGGTTGTTCATTCATTTTCAGAAAATTCGGTGTTTTGCTCTGTCACCAAATGAAGGTTCGCGAGATTCAGCTTTGACTATTTTTAGATATCTAGTTGATCATTGGTTGAGCTGATGCCGTACATTTGACATCATTAGTGACATTCAAGATTCGTCTGCACAAATCATCAATTTAAGACATTTTTTAAAAAGCTTGACGCAGAATGACAACTGGTTTAACTATTTTGCATTCAATGACTTATGCAATGAACTGAAGTCGAGTGGTTTTGGGGGTTCAGGTGAGAACCAGTAACTATTTTTTTTATCATCATGACAAACAATTGATAATGTGAGAAAACAGCAGACGATCACTCACAATCAAATAAACGAATGTACCAAAGAGTTTGCAATTTGTACAAAGCACCGAGAAATTGCTTTTATGATGTGCACATGAAGTGACACCGTGATGCGGAGGTTGAACAAGTACTTTTGAGAATTTTTTTTTATTTGAAGTAGACACTCATGATAACATGCCCATAATTGTTCTGCTCTCTTTATAGTTATCAATATAATACAGTTGCCCAGTTGACAAGTTAGAAATGCGATACAAATATATATATATATATTTTTTTATATTGGACATATTTTATTCATCATGACCCAATTTCTTACTATTATCTGTTATTAAGCTGTAAAGTTTTAAAGAAAAACAAACGATCCGCTCTATCCATCACTAAAAACACGTGCTGAATAAACACAAGGTTTTCTTTACCCATTCCGTATTCTACACACACTCCTTCTAATAAGACCCCACTCTTTACTAGAACAGAAATCTGTTATTAAGCTATAAAGTTTTAAAGAAAAACAAACGATCCGCTCTATCCATCACTAAAAACACGTGCTGAATAAACACAAGGTTTTCTTTACCCATTCCGTATTCTACACACACTCCTTCTAATAAGACCCCACTCTTTACTAGAACAGAAATCAGTAATACAAAAAGACCCAGCGATACTTTCAACCTCTCCTGATTGACCAAACCGCCTCTTCTAACTGCAGTCCGACCATCCAAGCCTCTTAATCCTGAGTGCAGCCATAACACAAGCATTAAAAACGCGGAGATCTGCACAGATATCCACGGACGTGCTCGTCATCGAAAAGTGTGTGGCCTCTTGTGCAGGGGTAATAATGAAACAGCAGACTTTACTCGAAGGGTCTCAGCGTATAAGATCCTTGTATTGGATTGCCGATTTTGCTCTTTTGAACGGGAGACCCTGGTTAGGAAAGATAAAAAAAAAAAAAACGAAAAGAAAAGCTCCAATCAGGTTAAGAGCTCTCAAATCACTGGGCAGTTCTTCAGACTGAACCAGTGTCTGATGAAGGCTACCATCGCAGTTGAAGGACACGGCTGCGTTCGAGTGTCGACGCCGTAACGCTATGTGTGCACATTATCAATTGAAGACCGTTTCAAAACTTTGACTGGAGGAATAAAGAAGGTTTGAGGGCAGCGTCTGCAAACGACTACAAAAGTAGTATCCGGGATGTATCAAATATAAACCCAGGTGCACATAGTGCGATTTTGGCTGCGATTTGTTAGTCAGAAGACAAATTTAGAAAATCCTAAAAGATTTCTATAATCCTAGGCTAAAACCTTTAAGTCTTTGATCGCCGGGTTTATGACGCTTTCCTGCAGTGTGACTTCTCTTACGACGACCGTCAAACCAAAAACCGATAAGAGCGCCGAACCTGATGATGAAATTTTCGCGACAACTTTAAACCACCTCGGGAAAAATTTTACTTTATGAGTTATTTAGGTTTATAAACTCATTTTTTATCAAGGCATGTCATGAACAATATCAACGGGACTGTCCTGACACACAAAACACACAAGCACACACACAAGCACACACACACACATTAATTGCAAAAAACTAAACAAAACATAAAAAAAAAAAAAAAAAAAAAAACGTAAGAAAAGAAGAAAACCAAAAAAAACACAACGTAAGACAAGAAGACAACCCTTTGGTACAACCCAGATGAGGATGGGTTTCCTCTTGAGTCTGGTTTCTCTTCAGGTTTCTTCCTTATGTGATCTCGGGGAGTTTTTTCTCGCCACCGGTTCGCTCATCAGGGACAAACTTACACTTATAAAGAACATATTCAGTTTTAATCACCACATTATCTGTGTAAAGCTGCTTTGAGACAATGTTCATTGTTAAAAGTGCTATACAAATAAAAATTTATTGAATTGAATTAAACACAAGCAACTGTCCCCAGTTTTTGACAGTTACTATGTCTTCTTGTCTTATGTTGTCTTTTTTTTGTGATAAATGTTGCACATGTGCACATTGTGTGGTTAATTTAGAGTTCTGTGAGTTTCTTTTGGTAACGCTACGGATTGTTTTTGTTTCCCGCTAGCCACCATTATCGAGAGAACGCGGGTCTAAATGTGGCACGAATCGATAATGTAAAACTTCGGACGAATCTTTTTCTTGTGTCGTACAGTCTGACATTATGACAACTGAGATCCTACAGTGTGGCATCGGGTTGATACAGTCTGACAAGCAACAACCACAAAGGACTATTAAAAATCCGCCATAAGACCAAAACTCCTTCGAAGATCGATCGGGTTGTTCGCATTCGGCGTTGCCGCGTTATTCAGACAAAACATTGATGCAACCCAGACAAAACAAATCCGCATCTATAAAGAAGACGTATGCTGTTGACGTCTATTGTACTCCGACAGCTGTCTTTGTTTACTAACGAGTCTCACTACAACCCATAAAGCAAAGTGTTATTGAACACGGGCCTTTACAGCATTCATCCTATTAGTTAATGAGCAGCCATGTTTGCATAGCCCCAAACTGGCTGCTCAGAATTCTGCTCAGATCGTCCCGCTCTCCAAATGCACACCTCGCCCGGCCTACGGGAAAAAAACTAAAAAAAATGAGACATGGTCCAGCGCTTGTTCATCTTGTCTATACACTCTTTGCTCTCTTCTTAATGATACACTAACAGATTGTAAACATGCTGTTGCTGTTTCAACACCATACCTCCCNTTCTTTTTTCTGTGCATTTTTTAAACAATGTCCTTCATGTTAGAGTGGTTACAGGCAGCAGAAGGACATCATTAGAGCCATGGTTAAACTGCAATTTACACCATTAGGAAGGCAGGAGCAATTTTTATTGCCTAGTAAATTTCAGCTCTGAAATATTTGGACCATATGGCTCAATTTGTGTAATAACCTTAATTTCTTGCACCCTTCAGGTCCTCCTGCCTCTCCGACAGAGTTGGGCTTCTGTGTACGAAAAAAAAAAAAAAAAAAAGCAAAGTGTCTACGGTGCACCGGTGAGATTAATAAGGTGTCACGTCCTGTTTGGGTGAAGGCGTTGGAACAGCGGCCAGATGGTATCGCGGCAAATGACTGTCAGGGGTCCTGATCTAATCAATAGGATGTATTAATACATCTCCCATCGCTGGGAACCTCGTGGGGCCGCAGCGCAACATCTGGAAAGAATAAGGGAAGGGTGTGGGGCTGGGAGGGTGAGTGAGGGGGGGTTTGAAGTGAGAAGGGAGTACAGAGAAAAATGAAGGTGGTGTATAGAGAGGCGTGTAGTGTTAAAGCTATTTACCTGGAATGGGAAGTATAGGAGAAAATAGCTACGTAGAAAGCGTAGTCCTTGAGGGTGTGTTCGGGGAGATAAAAAAAAAAAAAGGCGAAGAAAAATTCTGACACTGGATCACGCTCTTTCTCTTTCTCTCTGTAGCATTGATAAGTGTTTGGTAATGAGGGGCGTCTGCACACATGGCGAGGGAGGCAGGTTTTTGGCGGCTAGGACCGCCCGCGCTCCATAGCCTCATTCAGTCCTGCCGCTCTGACGTGCCCATTAATCAGCCTCTCTGGCACTGGCTACAGCACACAGCACAGCCAGGGATCAATAGCAGCCCCCCACCCCATTTCTAACTTCAACACAAAAACACACACACTCACGAAAGCAGAGAGTGAGGTATTGGATAGGCCTGCACAGACCCGAGAACTCCATGCGTCTCCTCCTGATGCTCGGGTGCCACCGAACATTACAAAGAGGCATTATGGAACATTACACCATCTGCTCTGCTCCCCGCCTGCCCGAGACCATTCTCTGTGTGCGTGTGTGTGTGTGTGTGTGAGGAGAATCTTCTAACAAAGCCATAAAATACAAATAAAATCAAACAAACAAAGACGCTTAGATTCGTCAGCACAAAGTAACGTACGGGAAGGTTCGAGTAACGATTCGGATTTCTCCCGGAACGCTCGTTTCACTCAGTCTTTAAATAAAACCCCCTGTCGTGTTAACTCCACGAGAGAAGATCAACCTGTAGCCATTCAACAGTTGGTTACAGCCAAATCAATACGACACCCTACTGCAGGCCAAGTATTGACACAGCAGGCTGGACAGCTGATCTAGCACAAAGCTTGTGTCCAAAAATCCAGCCGGATCAATGGATTATAAATGTAGCCCTTAAAAACTGTGCTAATAACCACACGCCAATTCCCCGGTATGGCAGGTGACACATGAGTAAGAGGAGGCTTCCAGAGTAACTGGAATAGTAATTCTAGAGTCATTTACAAATATTTACAAAAAGCACATACCATCCCTATGACCAGGTGTCCGCAAACTTTTGGAAATATAGTGTACATGTAAACTGTAAAAGTATAAAATCTAAGTATAAAAAAAAATACTATAATATTAAATGTATGTATACAAAATGATGAAGAAAGGGATGGTAGCTCAGTAGTTAAGGCACTGATATTCACCCCCTATAAAACCCCTGATATCATCAGGCTGCCACTTTTGGTTCCCTAGAGCAAGGCCCTTAACCCTTTGTGCTCCAGGTGTAAGGTAACATGGCTAAACCTGTGCTCTAACCCCAGCCCCCTGCATCGCCTGGATATGCAAAGAAACAACAATACGTAAAGCAAAGCCTGACTCAAGGACAACTTAGGTGAAAGTGTGTGAAAATGTCAATAAATAAAATAATAAAAATAATCAGTGTGATGTGATTTTAATTCTTTTCATCCGGGTTACGCTAGAAAAAAAAAATGGACCCTAAAAAAAACAACGAAAAAAAAAAACATTACAATACCCGAGATGATAAATCAGCAGCACCCATTATCAGGTCAGGGTCATAACTCAAGAGGGCTAAGGACAGCGGAGAAAATTAATTATGAGCTGATTACCAGCAAACTACCTGATGTCACACATTTGCCCAGCGCTCGAACGAATGTTGACTTTCTGGAGGTCAAGAAGAAGCGGAAAGGGCTGCCAAGAGAATAGCAACTGCAACTGTAAATTATTCCCATAGAAGCGAGAAAGGGGCACTGATAAAAGGCTTAGCTCAGATGACGTTCATTAATTTCTAGCCAAATAATTAATTTCTGTATTGAGCAGGCATTTCTCTAAAGCCTGGTGGGGGAAGTAGAGATTCTCAGTGGGACGTGGATTCCTTTCCCCTCATTACAGTGTTATGAGGCTCAAGCCAAATTTGGTTTGTACAGAAAGCTATACTGGCGCCAATGAGATGCTACTGATGGAGGAGCTGGAGTGTCAGAGTGATGAGCTGGGCTTGCTTTACAGGTGTGAACCTTCATTAGATTAGGTTTTAAACAAGACTTCATTTATACACAATTTCTAACACGATATTTGTTGTCTGTGAATTCAGGTATTCTGACATTTTGTCCAACGGACTGACAAACTCTCACGAAAAAAGTTTTCAGTTGAGCGAATATATTATGTAAAGTCAAAGTAATCAAGATGAGTTGGCTAAGACAGCGGTGGATAAAGTAGTCAATGTAAAATTGCAAACTTTAAACCTTCACTTGAGGAAATGTACAAAAATATTTGCCTTTAAATGTACTAAAGTAGCCAAAGCTTAATTTGGATGATGATGTAATGATGATAAAACGATTTATTACGCCTTCTGTTTAATTTTTGTAACAAGATTTTAAATATATCATCTTAGTTTATGTGAAAAGACTCGAATGCTACTCTTAGCACAGCAAAATATTAAGAAAATGATAATATGAATCATGCACTATTTGATATTTATTCAAATTATCATGAAACCAAAAACTTCTTTTCAACTTATAAAAAAAAACCCAAACAAAAAAAAAAGCGCAATTAAGGCCACAGGTGTTGGGGCAAGCTATAGTTGGGAGTTTCTTCCATTATTTATCCCTATCAAAATGTTGTGCTCTGTTGAACTGATGCTGAACTGTATGTTGGTGATAATTAGACAGCACCAAGAGCCAATTAAAATGCAAGGTTAAAACAGAACGAGCGCTCGAACCTGATTGGTGGCTTGCCGCATGATTGACCAGTTAAATTTAAATAAATAAAAGGGAACAACTGATTTTGCTAAATGTATTTAAGAAAAAATGTTTTATTTGTCTTTAAAATGTAGTGAAGTTAAAGTCTCCCTTAATAGAAATACTTCCATAAAGTACAAATACGTAAAAAAAAAAAAAAAAGGAAGCTCCTTAAGTACAGCTATGAATTACATTTACTTCCTTGCTGTCCACCACTAGATCAAGATCTTTGAACACAAACCCATGGCACACATGCACCCAGCACGCAAAGTGAATAATCTCCTCGCAATAAATCTCATATGTGTTCGCTTTGCTCCCTGGAGATGGGAAGATAAAAGGAGGAAGAAAAAAAAAAAAGTCACTGATAAATGATTGTGACCAAAGTTTAATTCAAATGAATCCGCTGAAATGGCACCATTTACATTCCATATCGTTTATTACCAACAAAGAAAGGTCAGCGGTAAAGCGCTGGTCCTGCACGTCGCAGTGCCGAACGCATACAAAAAAGTGTACAGAGTCTCCTTTTTTCTTATTAAAAAACCCCCCAAAAAAACATTTACGACAATTCAACAAATATGTAATCCGTCACTCCCGTTTCAGAGAGGTTCTTCTTTCATGGAAAGCTGTTCATGTGCTCAGGCTTAGCCAGGATGTGATTACACCTTAAAAACAAAAAGGTGGAGTTCGAGTTCCAGCAGGTTTCAAACTAATTATGAAGTGTACTTTTACAAACGAGCGTCGGCCGCACTGTAATTACGCAGCTCCACGGCGGCAGCGTTTACTGCCACCTTAAAAATGCTCAATTTACTTTGCTCCCCCATGAATCTGCGTTTAATAAACGATTACTAAAGGCCTTTCCAGGCTTCGGCCATGCAAAAACAAATACACCAATAAAATAGGCAATAATTGGATCAATGCATAAATGAATGGCATTTCGATGGAAAAATTACTTCTGAATGATTGTTAAGCCTTTCTTAGAGAAAAAGAAACAAAAACCTCTTAAACCAATTTTCTATAAAGTTATGTAATAATGCAACAAAAATAAATTAAGGTCCCAGTACACTATACAAAATAAAAAAAAGTATTACATTATTATTATTATTATTATTACATGTAATATTCTTTTATAACATGAATTTACATGACATTTATTTAAAAGCATTTTATTTATTTTTTTGGTTTATGAAGTGTCCAGGGTCCAGGGTGTTGGTATAAATGTCCAACAGTACCAAGGCCCAGATTTAAATCTGATTGGTTGCAGAAATGATTAAATTTACATGTATATTTATCGCATTTGGCAGACCTTCTTATCCAGAACAATTACAACTGAGCAGTTGAGGGTTAAGGGCCTTGCTGAAGGGCCCAGGAGGGGCATCATGGTGGTGCTGGGATTTGAACTTGTGACAATTCAATCTAGAGTCCACTGCTTTAACCACTATGTCCATCACCTCACACATATTATTAAATAAATATTTTAAAAAAGACATAATTTTCTATTCTATCTATCTATCTATCTATCTATCTATCTATCTATCTATCTATCTATCTATCTATCTATCTATAAATACATACATACATACATACATACATACATACATATAGATCGTAAGATTCAGATGACCTACCTGCACTGTGAGGGCTGTAATGATGCTGGAATTGAGTGTGGGATCTCTGGCATGTTGCTTATATAACACTTTGTACTTGAAGATGAGACCATTAGGATTCCTGGGCTGTGTCCAGTTTAGGAGGACAGAGTAAGCACCAGTGGGCCTTGCCGTGGGCATTTCCATTCCCTCCGGCTCAGCCTCCAGTGTACAGACAGAGCTCCAGGAGCTGGAGACGGAGCCCTGAGAGTTCTGGGCAGTAAGTCTGTACTCATACTCAGTGAAAGGCTTGAGGAAGTCTGAGGCATCGATAAACTCCAGAGGACCATTGGACCAGATGAAAACCAGGAGCTCTTCCAGGGTTCCTTTCAATCGCCTGCAGGATGAAGGAAATCATATTTGCAAAACAGAAGAAAACACGATTCAGATCTGTAGATCTAATGTTAAACACTCACCCTTATTAGAAACATTGAATCAACTGATCTATTTAAAACACGTTTGGGTATTTTAGCATGACGGATGAAGACAACTGGTTGAACCATCAATGACTTATGCAATGAACTGATGCCAAGATGTTTTTGGGGTTGAGACCATTCAGGTGAAACCAGTATAATATATTTTGATCAACATGACAAACAACTGATAATGTAAGAAACAGCAGATGATCGTACACAATCTGCTTTTACGATGTGCACAAGTGACTCCATGATGTGGTGGTGGAATACGCAGTTTTGAGAATTTAATTTCTGAGAAAATGAGAAAAACTGTAATAAAACATTACTATAAGAAAATAATAGACCAACCCAAATGCCAATTCATGTCCAATTCAGGAAGCTAGCGCTTCGAGAGAGAATCGGTAGAAATGGGAATCGGGCACAGAGAGTCAGACGAAGGAAGGAAGAGAAAGGAAGGATGCTGTGCTCCACACAGGGCAAACCTCGTTAATTCAGCTACATTAAAGTCAGCGCCCTCCATGCTGCTGCAGAAAATGACATACAGGCTACTTTAATGTGGCCCCTGCTGGCCCCACTCGGCCCGCCACTCCCTAATCCAACCCACTGTATTCAAATCAAAGGAAATGGTGATGAGCAGGGGGGTGGGAAGAAGGGGGTGAAAAGCCACACACTGTGTCTCTAAACTGCAGCATGCTGGGGGAACAGGGGTGTGACACACACACACACACATAAAGATAATAAATAACTATCCTGATAAAACTCTCCAAGTTCACTTGACTCGCACATGTGAAGGACAAACATCCGATTGAGAAAGAGACAGGACAAAGTCAACACCGGATCAACACAACAGATCTGTATTTGATGTAATGTTGATCTCTGGTATTACCTTAAACGGCTACCACAACACGCCAAGTCTCTTTTTAAACCAAACAGTGGATCCTCCGGCTCCTCGGCAGGGAGGTGCATCGCGTTCTTCCGCGTTTATCCGAGCCCAAAATCGCAGCTCAAAACAAATCCGGCCTCATGTGTTCTAAGCGCCTGCAGCTCTGCGGGTATGCTAATGATATTTCTTCAGGACTTACGCTGGCTTATGCTGGTGTGACCTCGAGTATGGATGACATTGGTCAACGTGCCACGCCGCCCTTGACGAAAGCTCTTGCAATAGCATACGCCCGTGGGAAAGGAGAGGAGAGAGGACAGGAAAAGAGTTTTACAATGACGTGCAAACTCTCCGAAGTCTGAATTTACTGAAAGCTCCTGCAAGCGAGATCATCTATCCAACTGGAAAGAAGGATATTTTTACAGATTTTCAAAGGAGTGGGGAACTGGACTTAACACTACACCGCTAGGACACTTATAGCTCACTGAGACTTTATTGATTTTCCTGCCAGTATTCATCATGCAGTTCTGCTTCACTCTGCACATTCTATATCATTCTGGACAATGATTCTGTATTAAGTTGCATTATTCTTTTCCATCATTTTATTCATTTATATAATTCATTGTATATACTAGACTATAGATATAAACACAGTATATACACACACCGATCAGGCATAACATTGTGTTGGTCCCCTTTTTGCTGCCAAAACAGGAGCTCATCTGTTGGCTCGAACCACACAAGCCAGACTTCCCTCTCCACATGCATCAGTGAGACTTGACTGCACATGACCCTGTCCCCGGTTCACTAATACTTCTTCTTTAGACCACTTTTGATAGATACTGACCATTTTGCCCATTTTTCCTGCTTCTAACACATCAAGTTTGAGGAGAAAATGTTCACTTGCTGCCTTATATATCCCACCCACTAACAGCTGCCATGATGTTATAATGCCATAATAGGGGGTGGTAGCTTAGCAGTTAAGGCATTGGACTTTGGCATTGGATCTGGGGGTCAAGCGATCAAATCCCAGTCACACCGAGCTGCCACTCCCCTGAGCAAGGCCCTTAACTCTATAACTGCTCAGTTGTAAGAATGAGATAAATGTAAGTCGCTCTGGATAAGCGTGTCTGCCAAATGCCTGAATATAATGTAAAAATGTCATGACTGGTCAGTGAATAGTCTGTATACAGTACACCAGTAATACAGACGATGTACATATACCATGTTGTAATACAACTTATATCTATGTTAATATTTATTCATAGTGTACTTGCTCACCGGCTCATGCACATTTGTACTCTGCCCAGAGCCTTTATATTTACTAGGTGTACATTTATCCACTCTTAAATATTCCATTCTGTACAGATGTTTATATTCACCTGCACCTGGCAATTTGCACAGTCCCGACTATTTGCACTTCTATCTATCTATCTATCTATCTATCTATCTATCTATCTATCTATCTGTCTGTCTGTCTGTCTGTCTGTCTGCCTGCCTGCCTGCCTGCCTGCCTGCCTGCCTGTCTGTCTGTCTGTCTGTCTGTCTGTCTGTCTGTCTGTCTGTCCATCACAATACTTGTTAAACTCGTTCTTTAATCCTGTTGAATCGCAGATGGATGCATAAATGAAAGGACACACAGGCAAATAGCTGGACAGCAGACATGCCACGACTTTCTAAACATCTCTGCAGGACAAAGAAAATGGAAGCTGTTATGGAAAACCTGTTTTAGACATTTGACCTTGCTGTGACCTGTTGGTATGATAATATACATCTTTATAGTTCAGTAGTTGAGACTCTGGGATACTGATCTGAAGGTTTGGGACTCCAACAATACTCCAGGGTTTTTTTTAATCATGGCTGACCCAAGCTTCCTAACATCGCTGGCATGAAATAAGGAGGAGGAGAATTGTACTGTACTGTAATGTACATGTGACAACTCAAAACTCCACCTTTAGTTTTACTTATAGGAATTCTAAAAATAAAAAATTCTAAAATCTCTATTTTACATATGAATGGGGCAAGATTTGGCATTCATCTAGGTGCAAAATAATATTTGATGTAAATAAGGTTTATTTTCTATACATATTTCTTTTTAAATGATTAGTTTTTATACATATTCCAGAGACTTTTCCTTATTATCTAAAAACTCATCAATGAAGGAATGAATGAATGTAAATTGTGCTTGGTTGTGCTTTTACAGTATGAGTAAGTTCTATATGTGCTTGTCACAGAGAGAGAGAGAGAGAGAGAGAGAGAGAGAGAGAGAGTGTGAGAGAGAGAGAGAGAGAGAGAGAGAGAGAATAATTACAGAGTTAGCTGGTCCCTCATGTCCTCCGTTCCCCCCAGAACATTGAGGAGTCAGAAGTAGCCTCTAAGGCTGATGTGATCGTGCCGTGCCGGTGTAAGCTTCCTTCCTCGCGCAGCACTGCGGCATCCTGTTTCATATCACTCTTTTTCTAGCGCCGCTGGAATAATCAGAGTCAGCGGGGCCGTGTCAGCTTCCATTTGCAGCCCGTCACAAATGCTGCAGCAAGCGCACGCGCTCTGGCTGCACCTCGCTGATGGAGCTTTGATATCCGTACATAAGCGCTCTGCATAAAGTGGCTCCGCTTCCACACTCAGCTGGAGTAGATGTTGACAAGTGTGACCAAGTGGATTTGCCCTGTTCACCTCAAGGTCATGACATAATTACCGTTTATCATGTTCCATCAGTACACCGTTATGCCCTCGACCCAGCCCTGAGCCTGTGGAGACTCGTTTCATATTTTTAATGTAAAAAAGTATTTAAGGAATATATATTTTTTTCCCCCTGTCAAACAATCAATGATTCCAAACGCAGCTAAACTAAAAAACACAGACAGGAAAATCAATCATTCGAGCAGAATATCTATATATACAATAATATTTACCTCTCCCATCATTTCAAAGTGGAAAAACTACATATTGTACAATTAAGACAGGCAGCATATGTGTGTATTTTTCCCACAGCCTGACAAGCAGTTCACAAGTGTCCTATGATAAGGCTACGTAAATATCAATATGGCACACATGTTAACAATGTAAAAGCAAACATTACTGCTGAGAGAATTTAAATCAGTTGCTTTGGAAGATACAAATGGTGTAGTAAGGAAGTTAAAAAGGTAAATGGGTTTGCATGAAATAGAATAAACTTCCAGAAAATGACAGCTGTGTTTGATGGGAGATGTTTGACATATAGCCAGAGTGGTTTAAGCTGATGAGAAGACTACAGCAACTCTTATAACCACTCTTTACATCCGTGCTGAAAAGAAAAGCATCTCTTAATATAAAACACATGAACCCGCGAGATAACTGAGCAACAGCAATAGATCACATCAAGTTACACTATTGTTAGACCAGACCAGACCAGGGTCGGTCAGTCGATCTGTCTGTCTGTCTGTCAGTCTGTCTGTCTGTCTATCTATCTAGACAGACAGATTTTGACCTGTCAGTAACTGATGCCCAGGGAAGTGTGCTTGTGTGTGCATGTATGTGTGTGTGTGTGTGTGTGTGTGTGTGTGCATGTGTGTGGGTGTGTGTGTGTGTGTGCATGTGTGTGGGTGGGGGTGTGTGGGGGTGTGTTTGTGTGTGTGAGAGAGACAGAGAGAGAGAGAGAGAGAGAGAGAGAGAGAAATGGTGTGGATGGATGGATGAATAGATAGATAGATAGATAGACAGACAGACAGACACATGGACAGACAGCAATAGAGAGATACATAGATAAATATATACAGATCAAATATGAATATATGGACACAGTATGGGTATATGGACAGGTCAAAGCTTGGAGACAGGCTATTTTGTCACCAGTAAAGGAGTGTGTGTGTGTGTGTGTGGTCGGTTGTACCTGTATAAGAAGTACGCAGTGATCAATCCATTGGGCTTGCGTGGAGGACTCCAGTGCACTTCAATAACTTCTGCTCCTGCTGCACTGAGCTCAGGGGGATCCAGAGCCTTAGGTGCTGCTTCAGACGTCTGGATAGAGATGCCTTCCCCTACGCCACAACCATCTATAATACGGTAAAACAAACAGACCTGAAATAGACACTAGATAATCATGGACAAAAAAGTTCATATCAATTAACATTATGATCTCTACAGCTCTTAATTAGTTATTAATTATACAGGATGACGGTCTGAAAGGGACCTGCTTGGCAGGCTTGAACTCTTATATCGTAAGTTGTGAACGGGTCCAGTCCGTCAAGCAGCAGGGAGCGATGAGGACCAGCTGACCGGGACAGGGGGCGCTCAGTTCCAGCATTCAGCAGGATGCTGTAGTCCAGGGGGAGACTGGTGTTATACACACCTGAAGACACAAGACAAAAGATTTGGTAAGTAAGAAGATCAAACAACTGATTAGGAGAACTTTTAGTTATGATTTAGGCACATGAAGGTTATTTTCTAGTTTGAAACCAATCACTTTTTTTTTTTTATTTGTAACCATGCATTAGATAATAGTAAGTATTTATTTATTTATTTATTTATTTATTTATTCATTTCTTTATAAGTTTTTACCCGATATGACATGAAATCAGGATTTGAACATGTCTCCATTCTGCCACTTCGGCAGTTCGAATTATTTCTAGAAGTTATAAATTGTTTAATTTAAATTGATTTTTTGTGCACCTAACAAACAATAGCAGAAATAGATCCCATTTAGAGGGGTGTTTCTAAACTTAATCCATAAAGATGAATCGCTTTATTGGTGTTAATGATTGTATTGTTAATAAACTGAAATGCAGAAATGATCATTTTCAAAAGAATTGATAGTGGCCCTTACTTAGAGAAGTTCCAGTTTATATTGGAATGATAAATAAAAATAAAAATAAGCTAAAATATGTCATCTAAAATAATGGCTTTATTGATTTTTAAAGAACTATTTTGTATGTTTTGGGAAGAAAACTGAAGAAAGGACATGAGATTGGTGGGGACGGTTCCACATCAACAGCCTGAAGGTCCATGAAGTTACTGAGAAGCTCATGAAGTATGAGGATGGATTTGTATTGTAAATATAAACAGTCTGCTAAAATGGCTCAGGAATATAGGATCTATAATAAAAGGTGCCACCCAGATAAGGATTGGTTTCCTTTTGAGTCTGGTTCATCCTAAGGTTTCTTCCTCAAACTATCTCAGGTTTTTTTTCTTCAACTTATTAGCAGTAAACGTACACATTTTATCCTCATTATCTCTGTAAAGCTGTTCTGAGACAATATCCATTGGTGAAAGCGCTACACAAATAAAATGATTAAATTGAACTGAATTGAGATTTGCAAATACACACATTTCAGCTAAGGAGCCATAGTGCTTGCAAACCAGCAATCCTCTGTGTGCAAAGCGAATGTTTCCTGACGGGTTTTGCTGAATTTCCTTTTCTCTAACCCACACCCACACCCACACTGATTCGCACACTCGTGCAAAAACCTCTCCTGAAAATCTGCCATGACACATTTGAAGACAGAGATCCTGAGCCACGATGCTGGAGCTTTGTTAATATTCCCATCACTGGTGCCTTTCATAATTTACAGCAACTAGAGGCTGATAGGTTATTCAACATTTATGAGGCCTGCGATGTATTCCGAGCGGCCTGATTATCTTTACAAATGAAAAAGTTAAATTATTCAACTTCCCTCATTGCCACCTCCCTTAGCAGATGTAGTCTTTTGCCCGAGACACAAACCCCGCTCAAATTAGACGCCGCTTTGATCAGCGCTCCCCTGCCAGCGAAGTTCAATCGCACAGGTCCTTAAGTTCTATTATTTACAGCTAATCATCGACTTCGCAGTTTTTCCCCTACTTTCAAAACGAATGAGGAGTCTAATAAGAAATAATGGACACAAAGGGAAGCGAAAGGAATGCGCCATCAGATCCGATACGTCAAATGCAGGTGCGCCTTGCGAATCCGGGCCTGGTTCAGAATTTGGACTTAACCAACCGTGAGAGATTGTAGTTTAAATCCGTAGATATTTTTTTTTTTGACTCTCAGAATGTGAAGTCGATAAACGGTCCAGGCGATGTAAATGTTTCCAGTGGCCACAGGGGCTAGTTAAAGGGCTTTTAGGGTGTAATTGAGGCTTCTGAGCAGGTTCCTCTCGTAGGAAAGAGGCCTAATGAGGCAATAATAACAAAAGATGGACCATCTGCGGCAGACAATCAAAACTGCTTGAAGGTAGGGTGTGTGAATTTATATATATATTTATATATATATGTATGTATGTATACAGTATATATATATATAAGTTATATATAACTTCCAGAAAACATACTCACTCCTTTTCCTGACACACACACACACACACACACACACACACACACACACACACACACACACACACACACAGGCTCAGCAGGTGGATGGTGTAATAGGTGTGAGCGTGCAGGGTTTGAATGGGAATGAGACGGTGTTGTCGGCTCTGCTGAATGAAGGAAGCACAACCTGAGAACGAATCGAGACCGAACTTAGGAAGAAGAAGGGGGTGGGGGTGGTTGTTTGTTTGTTCGCTCGCACGCACTCTTGTTTGTTTGTGTTCATGCTCTCTGGGTGGGAGAACGCTCTGTCTTGGCAGCCCCACAATGCTCAGCGGGACCCTGCAGATTTGCCATTGTTGCCTGCGTATGCAAACACACGCTGATTGATCAGCGGAGGCCGGCGGGTTGCAGACGGCCACTGTGGAAAAGATTAGAGGCATCGCTGAGGGCCGTCGCAAGGACAGAACTTTTCACATTAGAGGTTTAGCTTGAAGTAAAAGAAATCCAACAAGTACTTGTAGTATCATTTTTTGTATAACTGCACTGGGATGTTGCACTTCGCCTGTGTTCGCCATTGCAAATTCCACTTCCTAGTTCGAAACCATACCACATCGTCAGCAAACACGGCAAAGGGCAATTTCAGGAATAGGGCTGTGCTTTGACAATACAGGGGTTGCGATACAATATTTCACGATAATGAAAGCAAGGCGATAAATTGGGATATTTCTCATTTTAGGACTATATTTATTTCTCATTATTTATGATATAATTTAAGGATGTCTGTCATTAAGAACACACCACTTTCCTACCATCATGAAAGAGGTTCTAAAGCATTCGGGCCCTCACATCCAGACTGTGCAACAGTTTTTTTCCTCAAGCCATCAGGTTCCTCAACACACAGAACTGAAATGGAACTCACAAGTACACACTCACTCAACAGTGTGTTACTGAGCTGCTAAAGATCTGAACACACACTCATACTCATTTCACACATCCATGTCTTCAGTACCACCCAAAATATATAATTTTTTATTACATAACTGTTTACCTGTTGTTTTTTGCACAACTATTTGACTGCTGCTATTGCTGTTTTGCACAACCTTTTATGTTTACATTTCGTGTTTTGTGTATTTGTCCTACGCTGTCTTGTCTTACACTGTTTGCACCAGGCTGCACACGATTTACTTCATGTGGAAAGGACACTTACCTCAGTCCTTAGCTGTGTGTTTTTCTGTTATGTAGCTTTATGTTGTATTTACTGGTCTGGAAGTGGTAAACAAACCCTTTCCCGGGCTTAGACAAGCTAGCTAGCTTTGGGGTTGGCCGACCTCTCCCAGCAGTCTTTTTATTAATGTCTAAGACCAAATCAATTTCTCTTCCTCCATAGGCATAAAAAGGTCTAACTCAGATGTATTGAAGTGTGCAGCGCTACAGACGCGTTTTGCCAGTCGAAACTTGCCTGTAACAGTTTTCCTATGACCAACCAATCAGAGGACAGAAAAATGCTGATGCTATTCTGGGCCAGCTAGCTGCCCTGAGAGGCAAATATGAAATCTGATTGGTTAAAGAAACAGACCCATTGCTAATATTCTCCAAGGTAAAAAGGCCAGCAGTACAGACTTTGAAGGCCAGGGGCAGATTAGTTTGACATGGCAGCACATAGAGGCTAAAATCTGATTGGACAAAAAAATCCAACATCCACATACACGTACTGGAAGCAATGCAGCCAAAAGAGAAACGGTACGAAATGAAGAGAATAAACTGTTGGAATAAAATGATACAATTTAATTTTGAATTTAGGTTGTTAATGTAGGTCAGTGTTCTGATAGTGTTTAGGCCAGCAGAGAAGGCTTTGCTGGGGATGACGGCTCGCCACTGGTACATGTAAAATGACACTTCGAACCCTAACCCCTTAAACCTACCCATACCATGAAACCTGTGCCGGCTTTACCCGTATCAAACCTCAGTGCCAAAAAATGTTTTGCTTCACATGAACACAATTGGTATCATTGTACCTCAATTAGTATCATTGTTCCTAACAGTCATTAGTACTACCATTAGTATTAGATTAGTAGTAAGAGCATAATCAGAGCACTAACTTGTGTCTTACATTTAAAATGTACAATTTTTAAAGGGCCAAGAATATAAATAGTAGGAACGATTATTATTTCTTCTATAAAGGTAAATAATGCAGGCAGGCAAGGCAAGACAGGCCACATATCCTGCAGTCCAAGCTAATTTTAGGTTTGTGTATATACCACTGTCCTTTAAGCCACAAATTAAGCTTCGTCTGGTTTTAAACTGCAACCACAAACAGCACATAATGTTCCTGAGATTTTTAATGGCATTTTACATGGAAAACTGAAAACCAAACTAAACAGACTGTCAAGGCTGCAGTTCCTTCTGGCAGGAGTTATACCTATAATCATTTTAACAGCAGCGCCCCGAGGAAACGGGTGGATATTAACGCGAACATTAGTGGCGTTGTCTTATGCTAGTACTTCCTGTCAATGTTTAAGTTCAGAGAAAAGAAGACTGCTATCGATCTAGCGGTTGGGATATAATCTCAAAACAAAACAACTGATAAAAAAAAAAAAAGTAATACAAAAAACGCAAACACAATAACAATACATTTATATATTGCGTTTTTGAAAATCAAATCCGTATCCCCAAACAAAATATCGCAATCCTTACATGTACTGATATTTTCTTCGACAAGCTGATTGGATATGCGTAAAATGGAAGTTTTACAAGAAGCACCTTAAACAGTGTGTACAAATCATCATTGCTTAAACTTGCTGGCCAATGCTTTTTAGCCAATGTTTTAGCTAAAGGAGCTTAGCTTCTTAGCTTCTTTTAACAGAGCAATAATAAGCAAAACATTTGTGTAATTGTGTTCAAAATCTCACTCCATAATCTTCTAGTTATTCTATATAGAACTAATATAATTGCTCAATTATGAGTAATACCACCTTACACATTCATAGCAAGGTATTAATGACGCTAAGCTTGTGCTATTGTCTCTTTAAGGGTACGTACCAACTCTTATGTTTTTTTTACTTTTTAGAAGAAAGTGCGACGTGTCCTGTTTTTTTCACACGAACTCACAGATGCTTGTGTCGTTCTGATCGACGGGGCCGTGATCTCACCTGCAAAATGCTGACCCTCCCCAACATTCACAGTACATTGCACATGGAGCATTTTTGCATAAAGTATACATTGGGGGAATTAAAACTATCCAAGGAGGAGAAAAACTAACCAAATGCTCCATGTGGCGTCCTGAAAGGTTGTGTTTCTCAAAGTTGTGTGACTCAAGTTTTCCCGAAACTAAAAAATGCTTTAGAGTTTTATCTGCATTTTGGCCAGGCCATTGGTAGAACTCTTGATAAACAATATAACAACTAATGGAATGACTAAAAAGCAAAACAAAAAAAAAAACACTTGAAAGTGTCCCTCAGTAAATCATGGAGATGTCAGCAAATCCGCCGCTTGAGTTTGAATGTCGAGCTAATTGATACTCTGCTACGTCTGGCCGCCGAACGCCTGGCATAACAATCCTGGCCTCGTAAATTCCCTTCTCCTCACGCAGGCCACGGATAAATCACCGCTAAATGACTGCTAAACAGAGAAGGTGCATCAGGCATTAGGGGGAGAACATTACCTGGGAGTGACCACGCGACAGAGACAGAGCGAGAGCCCAAGACGCTGACGTTATAAGGAGCGGGGATCTTCTCCGGGGAGGACACAGGGATCTGGATGATGTACTGGCTGCTCACACTGCTACCAGCATCAGTACTGGCTTCCAGCTCATAAACATAACTGGAAAAAAAAAAAAACACAACCAGGGGAGAAATACAAATAAAAAAACGTCAACTATGGATATATCACACACATAATTAGATATTGGCTAATAATACTAGTTGTAATAGAATCTTCCAATTCACTCCCCCCACACACACACACACATATATATATAGGCCCTGATAGGAATGAAAAGACATTAGTGTATGTGAACAGGCCTTCGCATGGAGGTATGATATAATTGGCAAATGCACCGAGCTGCATCAAAGGAACCAACGTGCTCCTATCAGGTTTGCTCAGATCTTTTAAAACAGGGAGGGGGGGTGGTGGTGAAAGTGGTGGAAGCTTAATATTTCACTCATCAACCAGACTTTCTACTGTGGTGAGGTATGTGACAGCTAATCAACACTGTCATAAATAATCGATGAGCGCGGCCCACCGGTTAGCCGCTTCCTGCGTCTCACTATAGCCTCAGCGGATAATGAAGCGAGCGCTCGCCATTGTGCCGTTGCTCACTGAGCTAAATTGGACAAAGGGAAAAGAAAAGGGGTTCGGGAAACGGCGAGGGCAATGCCTTTTGGCAGGTCGTCTGAAATTACGGCAAATTAAACGTCACGCTTCGACGCGACCCTCTTTGATGCCGCAGTATAAACAAAGACCAATGAAGGATGGGGGGGTTTGACACGGTGACCCAATCAAACTATCCAATCAGAGCTCGCTCATGGTTTGACATGTCAGATATGTGCCATCAACATGGAATGACAGGATTTAAGGGGGGGATCAGGACTCACTAGGGAAGCTCTGAATGACAACTTGGGCATTAATTCATCTCTCTCTCTCTGTATAGATAACATAATGGAAACAAACAGATTTATATTGTATCTTAAGCTGCTTATTGGATACAGAGCGTCTTTTCAAATATTTACTCACTATATTGCATAAACAACACAATCCTAATGCATACAGAATGTGTGTGTGTGTGTGTGTGTGTGTGTGTGATGAAAAATCAAGGCATTTTAAACTGACATTTTTGCATTTGATGTTCAAAGACGACCAGCAGACATACTTACAAAGATTTTAACATGAATTATAAAAAATGTATTTAAATATATATATATATTTTTAATATATTGGTTTATGTCATTACATTACATATTATGTATTATATTATGTTATGTATATATGTGTGTGTTGGGTGTGTGTTGAGACGTGTTTAGTGTGTTAGAGACGGGAGTGAGTTGAGACAGGACCCTGTGTTTAGTGTGTTAGAGACGGGAGGGAGTTGAGACAGGAACTGGTGTTTACTGAGTTGGCGATGGGAGTGAGTTGAGACAGGACCTGGTGATTACTGTGTTAGTGATGGGTGTGAGTTTAAACAGGACCCTGTGTTTAGTGTGTTAGAGACGGGAGTGAGTTGAGACAGGACCTGGTGTTTAGTGTGTTAGAGACAGGAGTGAGTTGAGACTGGACTTGGTGATTACTGTGTTAGAGACGAAAGTGAGTTGAGACTGGACCTGGTGTTTAGGTGTTAGAGACGGGAGTGAGTTGAGACAGGACCTGGTGTTTAGTGTGTTAGAGACGAAAGTGAGTTGAGACTGGACCTGGTGTTTAGGTGTTAGAGACGGAAGTGAGTTGAGACAGGACCTGGTGTTTAGTGTGTTAGAGACGAAAGTGAGTTGAGACTGGACCTGGTGTTTAGGTGTTAAAGGCTTGTTTGAGTTTAAACAGGACCTGGTGTTTAGGGGTTAAAGGCTTGTTTGAGTTTAAACAGGACCTGGTGTTTAGGGGTTAAAGGCTTGTTTGAGTTTAAACAGGATCTGGTGTTTAGGGGTTAAAGGCTTGTTTGAGTTTAAACAGGACCTGGTGTTTAGGGGTTAAAGGCTTGTTTGAGTTTAAACAGGACCTTGTGTTTAGGTGTTAAAGGCTTGTTTGAGTTTAAACAGGACCTGGTGTTTAGGTGTTAAAGGCTTGTTTGAGTTTAAACAGGACCTGGTGTTTAGGTGTTAGAGGCTTGTTTGAGTTTAAACAGGACTTGGCGTTTAGTGTGTTAGAGGCAGGTGTGTGTTGAGACAGGAACTGGTGTTTAGAGCATCAGAAATGTGTGTGTGTTGAGGAAGGACCTGGTGTTAGGCTGCAGGTTGGCATCTGTGTGTTCGTGCTCATGTGGGCCGCCGAAGTACACACTCTCTTTGTCACGCAGGAGCCGGTAGTGTGTAAGTCGGCCATTGGGTCGAGATGGCGGACTCCAGTAGAGCTTGATGGCCGTGCTGTTCACTATGATGTGCCTCGGAATGGACCAGATACCTACATGTTCAACAAATGGAGAACTGTTAACCTTTTAACCAAAATAAAGAAAGAACTAAAAATCTGCTTTAAGAAAGTACAGGTATGAAAAGAAGGAAAGGCAGGTAACAAAATTTTTATTTTTTTGCTGAAGTGTGTGGGTGTGTACACACTAACCTTCCGGTGCATCTTGCAGGGTGCGGCCTATATATGGCTTACTTGTTCCACAGCCGACCACCGTGCAGGCCGTGAGCACGAAGCTGTAGTTGGTGTAAGGCTGCAGTCCTGCAAACACATCACACACACACACACACACACACACACACACACACACACAGCTGAAATATTTGATACAAAACTGCACAATTATTTATTTTATATATACTGTATACAATATATATATAAAACTGTATGAAAGAAATATATATTCTTGCTCAGATTAACTAATTACTGCTAATTGAGTTGTTGCGGTTGCAGCTTTCGGCTGCGGAAATGCAGAAGAGCTGCTGCTTAGTATTCAGTCCTCCTTCGTTCGTTTAACCCAAACACAGATCAATGTTTTCAGAACGCTGGATCGTGTTTGGGTTAAGTAAAGAACTCTGTCGAGCATACTAAACGCGAAGAGACAGCCGCTAAGAATGCGGTCTTTACAGCTTGGCTTCACTGTTGCCATGCATGCCGTGTGTGTGTGTGAGTGTGTGTTTCTTGCATGATAAATAACCTTATCATAACATTATAGGAAGCAATATCTATATCAAGCTACATATTGGATCCTCTATGAAAGATATATAATTTTTTATGATACCACAATCACAACTACAGGAACTGCTGCAGTTTCAGCTAAATAGACACTGGAATATTGAATAAAAGGGCCAGCAACCTCTATTTCTTTTTCTACCCCTTTGCACTGTATCATGGGATCAAATCAAACGTAAAAACCGTCAATACATAATACTATCATTGTAGTATTATGATGATGATTATTATTTCAGTCCTGGTTCTCCGGTTTTCCGGCGAACTCAAGGGGGCACTCTAAGTCTGATTAAGACATATGCAATAGAAATAAAACTGGGAAAAAAAACAAAACAAAGAGTGACAGTACAATCATTTTAGCGCTCACCCCTTGACGCGTCCCGTTCGCAGCGCGAAGCTAACGCAAAGTGAAACAATGCCATAACTGTCATCCAAATTGTTCTGTACAGTGCAATGAGGAAGTGCGGCCTAATAAATGACAAGAAGTGGCCGTTTATTGACAAGCTGCCATTTACTGTTTGCATTAGAGAATATGAGAAGATGATGGCCACATGTTCCTTTTCTCCATAAAGGGTACCAGAACCGGGCTGAAGGAGAAAAGATCTTTAACAGTTCCCTGACTGGTCCTGGAAACAATCAAACGCTGACTTCCTGTGTACAATTACTTTTCCTTATTAATCGCACCCCAATTCTGATGGGGGTTATGGAGTGATTTGTTGGTTTACGAATGACGCTGGAGACGACCTGCAAAGCCTATTACAGGCTCGGCGTCTTCCTCGTCCATCCGTTCCTCCCCCTCTCTCTGCTGGGGCATAATTTAGAGAAGCTTGAGGTTCCTCTCCTCCTCCACCTCCTCCTGCTTCTCCTCACTCACTCGTCTCATGAGTCACAACATGGCCACTCTGATGTGTGTTCTGTGACAGAGAAATATTAGCTCCGAACAGGAGTCAGACAGGGCCGTTCGCAAGCTCTGCGCACCACAAACCAATGACTTTGAACGTTCATGTGATGTCTGCATGGGGGACAAGCCATTAGAACTCGGATCGCATGAAATCATCGAGCTGTTTAGCTGTGTCATTTCGAAAAGAATACTCGTAGAAATTATCGCCTGTGTGACTGGTGGGGTCGCAAGGTGAATTAGCATATGCAAAATAAGTCCTTGTCGAGAGGAACATGAGTAAAATCAGCCTAATAATATTATAACTAATAATATTATAGTATATAAATTAATAAACTAATGTATTAATATTACATATAATACATACACAAAATGAAGCACAACTATCTATCTATCTATCTATCTATCTATCTATCTATCTATCTATCTATCTATCTATCTATCTATCTATCTATCTATCTATAA
>MU570271.1:1288565-1304051 GCA_024362625.1 Silurus asotus
TTTTTTTTTCGGACTGCGGCACGTTGGAGTTGCACAGAGACCATGAAATGTTTCCGAATATCTACAATCCACTAGATTTTTTATAGTGCTATTAGATATTATAATACAGCCTATATTAATAATGTAATACATTATTATTATTATTATTATTATTATTATTATTATTATTATTATTATTATTATTATTATTATTATTATTATGCACTAGTACTAATAAATGTCTATTATGATTTATTTTCTTGCATGTGTTCATTGAGTCTTTCTATTATTATTATTAATAATAATAATAATAATAATAATAATAATAATAATAATAATAATAATAATAATTATTATTATTATTATTATAGGTTTATGTATTATGATGACGATTTAGCTAATGATATTTAGAGAGATGACAGAAATATTCATAATCTTGATATTCCAAATCGAAGTCTGCCCCTACAGAGTGAGCCCCTCTCAGCATGGGTAAAAACAACGTGTGTTGTGCAGCTGCCCGTTTCAGTGTGTCGGGCTCAGCAATGCGAGCGTGTGCCCCCGTGCAAATTCCCGGCCCAGCGACGTATGGCTCGGGGCCAGAACCGCAGCTCTACTCCTGGGCAGATATAAAAGAGACCCCACAAATCATGGGGGCCCTGGCACCTGATGGGCAGGGCAGCACGCTCATTGCGGGAATCAGGTGTAAATTCAGTCATTAGATTGCTTCCAGAAAACAGCGTGCATAAATAAAGGGCTGTCTTCGCCGAGGGGACGCTGGACCTACTCCCTCTCGCCGGTTACTCGGTTACTGCTGCTGCTGCTGGAGGTGTGAGGGAGTGGCTGCTCTGAGCTGCCAGATAGATTCATCACTCACTCTCAGCATGCACACATGCGCACACACACACACACACACTTTTGCTACAAGATCAAACCACGTAAAATATGTCTGGCAATGAGCTGCCTGTTTGAAAAGTTTTCCTTGAGGACGGGACAATCGACACCTAATCATATGTTGCGTTTTTAGCTTGCTCATACAAAATGACCTGAGAGATGGTTAAGTACCTTGGACTACGTGCTCCATCTTTCCGTGAGTGTGTGTGTGAATGAGTCCGACTCCGGTTTGGTTAAGCCGATACTCCCGCACCACACCATTCGGTTTAGCCGGAGCCTCCCAGCTCAAGTGAAGAGTTCTGGGCCCCAGAGCTCTCACTATTGGAGAAGCAACACCTTCTGGTACCCCCTGGACAGTCACTGCCACCACCTACACACACACACACACACACACACATATCCACACACATACACAGAAAGGAATTACAGAGCAATTTGCCCTAATGGAGGCTTGGATATCCTTCTCTAATAGAATGTCACTAGTGGTTTCGGTTCTTGTCTTTAAGAGTGGCAGACTATTAGGCGAGGCCAGGGAGAGGTGGTTAAGGTTCTTTCTTTCTTTTTCTTTTTTTCCCTTGTTCTTTGCTCGTTTGCAGCCTGGCCCAGGCACTAGCCTGATGTGCTTTTGCGAGCCCACAGAGTGTCCACGGAGATTAAATCAGCTTTCTCAGGCCTCCCCCCATGCCCTGGCAGGTAATTGCTCCCCCTGTATTGGGGGCCCACAATAATTGCAACTGTTTGGCTAATGCTTTCAGGTGTACAAGTTAATCCCGCCACCATGCTTCACTTAAAAACCGACAAGTTTGGGAAAAAGAAACGTTCGAGAACGAGAGAGACACAGAACAGTATCATCAGGAGCCCGGGGCATTCTAGGTACGTCTCGGAATAAAAAAAAAGTGCTGTTTCCGTTCTCTAGCATTTCCTCAGCACGCCTCGGAGAACAATAATCACCTGATCTAAAATGGGACGTGCCGAGAGTCGAGTTAGTTCTTTCATCTAACACAGACTGCAATTATAGCAAGGGAACACCGATGCGGCTTAGATAGGTGCTCCCGAAGAACCACACAGCTGCTATCAGAAATATCCAGTCGGCTCAGCATTTCATAATTGGAGAGCAGGAGCAGGGCTGGGAGAAACAACTTCTCCAAGTAGAGGAGTTCTTCTACAGCTCCATCACTTTTATGGCTAGGAGCTGAAGAGGAGTTATCAACCACAGGTTAAAACAGGGCTCTTAAAACTTTTTTCGGGCAAAATAATCTAAAGAAATGCATAAACATCTAGGAACTTGGTGGACCTTGAATAGGTCAGGGCTCTGTGCAGGATGATTGAGCTGTTCATTTTTAACTGGAGCTTACATTGTGCACACAGATGGATTGAGATTTATAGTTTCTAAACGCTCTATTAACTGTGTGCTTGTGGGAAAACCTCATAAGGGTGATGGTCAGGTGTTTCCCAACCACAAACCTTTACCCAGACAGTGTACAGTATTTCATCTTCCTACCCCTGAATTCTTCAATGAAACTCTGCAATGAACTGATGTTTTGGACTCACATTGGAGGAGTGCGTGCAGCCGGCTATAGTACAGGCTCTCAGCTGGTACGTGTACTCGTGGAAAGGCTGAATGCCTCCAGCGTCAGTGAAACTCCTCTCAGTTCCACGGTAACGCTCGCGCCCATCTCGCGAGACCACGTAGTGGCTGATCTCACCTGGAGAAACGTACCAACAAAAACACGCGAATGCACAGGTTAGAAATCAAATCTAGGCAGAGCGGAAAGGGTTTTAACCAGTCGAATGTATTCCTCTACACTTCCCCAATCTTCTCATTGTCCATGTTCATCTTTTAATGTGTCACTGTTGCCTGTGTCGGTATGAGTACGAAGGCGGAGGACTAACTTCACCTAAAATCACAGCAGATTGGGCTGTGGGCCTTCTGATTAAAGAGCAGACTGCCCCTAATGAGCAATCAGCGTGTTTCTTTACATATTTAAGTGGTCCAGAAGTTCGCTCAAACGAAGCTTGTTATTTCTACTTAGTGCCATGTTTATGCGCATGTGAATTCGGGCATTCATAAATTATTCGGCTGGGAGATGCAGATTAAGTGCGCTAACTGAGGGCGCACCGCTACATCAATCAGCCCGATACACTGCGACCCACCCCGCCGGGTCGTTATCACGCGGCTGATTCTAGTTCAGCGTCGGAACGAGGCCAAATGTACGAAATCACGACGCGAGCGCAGATTAGCAAAACAAGCAGCTCCGTGATTAAAGGGGATCAGACGGGAACGTGTGAGGACCAGGCGTCAGTACAGCAACAATGACTTTCAAATAATTACAATGGTGCAGCTAGAGCTTCCTGTACCGTCGCCTTTATCAGCGGCCTTATTGACAATCATGTGATCGTGTTTCCATTGCAGTATTTTCTTTCTTTGGGGCTTTAAGACCCAAATACAGGTAGTTCCTGACTAATGATGGAGATGCGTTTCCGATGACACCGTCAAAAAAAAATATCATAAGTGGAGACATGGTGTAGCCTACCCAGCATTCTTAAAGAATGGAGATCAGCATGGGGTAGTATAATTTAGTTTGTTTAAAAATTTAACTAATTCCAGTACATCATTGAACAATAAACTTGACAGAATATATGTATGTGGCACGAGTGGCAGTCTGTGAGTGGAGCGCATAGGAAGTTGCAGCTTGGGGGCATAGATGTTTGACTTCTGATCTGAAGGTCATGGATTCAAATCCCAGTGCCACCAAGCTGCCAATGATAGGGCCCTTTAGCAAGGCCCTTAATTGCTGAGATAACTGTAAGTCGCTCTGGTTAAGCGCATCTGCCATTCTCCCGTAAATGTCAACGTAAGCTTTACAAAATAAATGTAGATTCGACTAGTTTAAATAACAGTTACCGTTTGCTTTAATCGGAGAGGACCAGTTGAGCAAGATGATGTCGTCTCTGAGGCCCACTCGGCTCCAACGGAGGGGCAGGACACCTTGAGGTACGTCCTCTTTAGTAGTGATCCAAGAGGGCGGGCTGAACCCGTGGCCACGTCGGTTCCATGCAGATACTCTGTACTCATAGGTGGTAAATGGCTCCAAATTGGTGTCTAAAATAACATGCAAAACAACAGTAAAAAAAAAAAGTCCAAACCCATGTATCCAATGAAACTAGCTGTATCTGTATCTAGTTAATGCTTCAAGTATCTATATTTCAATCCATATGTGATCCAGGAGTTGATGTGGTTAACTAGAACAGCTCGAAAAAGTATGTATTGTTCATTCACAATTGAAGAACCAATTTATTTTGCAGCAGGAAACAACTCATCCATTCGATTTCTGATTTTAACGCTCATAGACACTTTGATCATCCATTCTAGTGAGGTATCACTAAAACGAGGCCAGATGTGATGCAGGTAGTTTATGGCATCCCCCAGGAGAGCAGTTAGGGGCATCTTCCTCTCCATACGGAAACAAGTCTTTGCTTTGAAGACTGGCCTGGGACCTCTGTGTTTATGGCAGTGTTTTTCTTTATCAGTGCTACAACAGTTCGGCGTAAAAGTGTGTGTGTGTGTAAAGTCATGGGTGTAAATCACTTAAATGGCTTTGCAAGATCTGCGAAGCTGGAAAGCAGCTCACGCCACTACATCCCGTGAGTCCGGGCACATCACAGAAAGCAAAACGCTTGCTTAATTTTTTTTTTTTTTACAGGCAAATGACCCACAGCTAATGTTCTCAATCACATTAATGCCTCACTGACTTTACTGACATACACACAACAATAACATTATAAGCTTTGCTGATGGAAGTCAGCATCCCTTGATCAGATTCCAATATTATATTCCAATCAAGAACCCAAAAGCTAAGTGTACTGAAAGGCCATATTGGAGAAAGCCGGGAAGCCGGTCGCCGAGAGGTATTCATCTGAGCGTGCTCAGTGTCACCCGTCTGCAGGTTGTTAGTGTGGGGGAGTGCGGAACATCTGGAGGCACGTGGGGCCACCGCAGCTTTAGACGCTTGTGCCCAGATGGCGGCACAGTGCTGACTAGAATCACTCTGGTTGCTCCAGCCAGCCCTGCTGAACTCCTGCATTAGTCTTGATTAAATAGACATAACTAACCAAATAAATAACGCACTGGAAGGACCAATCGCGCGCTCCCTCCAGTCAGCCACACAAATTAATGCGAAAGCCAAGCGGGCGATCGACCTGCCAAGCTGGAATTTCTTGGAAGTGGCAGTTCGGCGTAGTATGTAAGAGCACAGTTTGGGGATGATTAGCAAGAACTAATGCGTCTGTTCCGGGAGGCAGTGGGTATCAAGAGTGTAGAGTCCATAAAAATAGGTACATTTTAATGTAGCTAAAATGCAGTCGGGTGTAAAGTATTTGAATAAGTATTGCTGGGATCCTCTTCCACTACTCCATAATGACATCACAAAGCTGCTAGATGTTAGACACATGGCCACCTTACACTTCCCCACAGATGCTTAATAGGGCTCAGGTCTGGAGACATTCTTGACCACTCCATCACCTTCACCTTCAGGTTACTCAGCAAGGCAGTTGTCATCTTGATTGGTTGTTTGGGGTCGTTATGGTGTTGAAAAATTTCTATTCGACCCAGTTTCAAAACGTAGGGTATCATGTTCTATTTCATCTCGAAATCCATGTTTCCCTCAATGAAGCGCATCTCCCCAGTACCAACGCCACTCATGCAGCCACCATGATGCTATCACCACCATGCTTGACTGTAGGCAACACAATTTTCTTGGTACTCTTGGACGGGTCATCTTCAGCAAACTTTTTGCAGGCTTTTCCATAAGGCAGCTTCAGAAGAGTCTTCCTTCTTAGACGACAGCCGTGCAAACGAACTTGTTGCAGTGTGTAGCGTATGGACTGAGCATTGACAAGCGAACCTTCCACTTCTGCAACCTCTAAAGCAATGCTGGCAGAACTCATGTTTTTTAAAGACAACTTTTGCATGGAACGAGGACTCGACTTTGTTTGATGGACTCTTGCGAGGTCTGAAACCCATCTTGGAAAACATCTGTATGACCCTGTCCACTGTACTGTAACTCAGTTTCAGGGTGTTACCTATCTTCTTATAGCCTAGGCCAAATTTGTGGACAGCAACAAATCTAATTTGCAAACCCTCAGAGAGTCTTTGTCATGAGGTGCCATGCTGAACATCCAGTGTACTCAAAACACAAAGTTTTTACTGCTAATACAAGATACATAAATGTGTATGGTCCTGTCAAGCAGACAAAAACACGAACATGATTAATAGAACTGTTTGTGGCTTGGCATGGTTACATGACTTACAGCTGTTATTACTTTGGGTGTACTCACTTTTGTTGCCATCTATTTAGACAATAATGGCTGAATGTTGAGTTATTTTCAGAGGACAGTAAACCTCTACTGATATACAAGCTGCATATTGATTACTTTAAAATATACAATTTTAATTCCTCTAGTATTGTCCCCTTGAGAAGATATATGGTTGCTGAATTGTAAGGGGTGTACTCACTTTCGTGAAATACTGTAAATATGGTTGAAATGACAATAGACTGACCGACTTGTTTGATCTTCGATGCTTTTTGGCATGTTGAAGAGGCTGTTGAGGCTACAATTTGATTTGTATTTTAGCAAATTAAACCTCACCAATCAACTGTTTTTTTGTTTTTCACTAATTTGGTGTTGAGGACTAGTCCATCTTGGAGCCTACATTCGACTCAAATACTAAAGTACTGTTTAAATCAGATACTTTTACTTATTACTTAAGTCATATTGAGTAAGGGGGATGTTTTGCAGGCAGGTAGAACTCAAGTATGAGTTACTCAAGTAAGGTTTCAGGTTTCACTACTGCTGCAATGTAATGATGAAATCCACCTTTCACATTACATTACCTGTAAAATAGTAGCTATTTGCCACACCGCTGTAGATTAGCTCCTCGGCTACTGGGCAAAAGTGAGTGTGTGCGGCCTCTGAAGGGTGCAGTGTTCGGGTTAAGTTTGAGGATCCTTGTGTGGGGGCGCCTGGCTCATCTGGCACACGGGTACATGTAAACTGATTTGGGTTCAAATCACACACACCACAGTAGGCTGTTAAGGCTGCAGAGACAGGACAAAGAGTGCTGGGACGACATGGTTCCTGAGGGAAACAAACACATGGAATTATTAGTGACATGTTTCCAGGGTGTCACACGATACCGCAATAGACATTTGTCCTTTGTTGACGTAATTTCAGTTGAGGTGAAGTATGTTACAGTGAGCAGATCCGATCAACGAATTTCGAGTGCGAGCCTGATGGAAAAATGCACGCGCCTACATCACAGCTTTCAGCCTCGTATTTATTTTAGTTTTTCTCAGTTGCTTTGGATCGTTTCTCAGTTTAGAAATTAAATTCTTAAAACTACTTATTCAACCTCCACATCATGGAGTCACTTGTGCACATCATAAATCGTATTTCCCGTTCCAAATTGAGAATGCTTTTTTGCATTTCGTTGATTGTGTACAATCGTCTGCTGTTTCCTACATTATCAATTGTTTATATCATGTTGATCAAAATGTATTATACAGGATCTCACCTGAATCAGTGTATCTTTGCATAAGTAATTTTATGCAAAACAGTTCAATCAGTTGTCAGAATCTGTCAAGTTTAAATTTCTATTCAACTCTTTTTTCCTTTTTCTTCAATTGATAAATTGTGCAGATGAATTTTGAATGTGAGTAATGAGGGCGAGTAAAGGGCTCAAGATCAACCAATGATAAACGAGTTCTCTAAATCAACATCCTGCATACATTTGTGTTCATTTGTGCTGTTGAAATTCATAGATGCCATATGCTCCAGAGCAAAAGAGGAAAAACTGTCAGGCCAACAACAGTAACACGGCCTAGAGGGGTTGGTTTACACTTTACCTGCATGGACAATTTAAAGCAGGCTTTTAAAAAACTGATCTTGTGAACTTGTTTTGAACGCCGCTTGATGGAATCTACTCAACACGAACGTACGGTTCAGCGTCAGTTCAAAAGCAAGCAGAACATTTTGAGAGAAATAAATGATGGAAAAAACTCCTGACTCTAACACACAAATGGATCCGGCAAGTGCTCAGCATTTAAAGTGTTGAACACGAGGGCTGAAATGGCATCAATTTTCAAACTATTTAATCCTCCACAAGGATTCACCCTTATCTCTGGCGATCAAACAATTCTACATGCAAGTACAAAACCCTGGACTTTGTCCTACTACCTGGTCCTTACTTTCTGCATTTTGTATTATCCCTATCAGCATTATTCCTATGTATATTAACATGTAACTTTTTTTCGGCTTCTTCCATTAGGGGGCGCCACAGCGGATAATTCTTATGTTTAATTTGGCACGTTTTTACGCTGGATGCCCTTCCTAACGCAACCCTCCCCATTTATCCGGGCTTGGGACCGGCACTAAGGCTTGTGCAACCCTAATGGGACCTAACCACTAGACCACCAGGGAACCTCTATGTATGTTAACATGTAAGCCTTATAAACCTTCAAGTTCCAGCATTTCGTACGAATCTTGGATAGAATGACCCAAAATATTACTGCATCTGATACAAAAAATGTCTAACTACATGATTTTGCAGTTTATGTTCAACTTCCTTTCAAATGATAAACTGCTGAAGCGTTTGAAAACTGGAGGCATGACCACCTCACATGACACATCAAGCAGTTCTTATTTCTGTTTCACTATAAGAAATGTTACATAACGAACTTGTAGTTGAACTGACTTGTGAAAAGAGACGAGTCAGAAGTGTCCATATGCAGTATACAAAACATGACCCTAATAAATATATAAAAAGCAGGGTTTTTCGGTGTATTGCATGACATTACAATCAAAAATCTTCATTTATAGGGTTTTGGATATTTTCTTTTAGATTTTAAATTTTTTAGAATTGAAACATCCATATTCTTGTTATTATCGTTCTTCACCATGATGATGGAGTCATGTGGAGTTCGGTCTCCACACACAGATACGTTCGGGTCGAACCCGATGCCGTTACAGCATTCCATGTCTTGCTCGATAAGCTCGGTCCAGCAGCACTTCAGAGACGATGTCCTGTTCTCCAGCACGTGAGCTTTCGCCTCCTGACCCGGGCCCGAGCAACATATCGCTGTGGATGTGTTGATGTGGTGTTCTCCACAGCACGCCATTCCTAAACACACACACATACTGTTTTGTTAGGAAATGTGTCATTCACATTTCTTAAAGGCATTAATGAATGTGTTATATATAGAATAGTATAGTATAGTATAGTATAGTATATACTACATTAGTCATTTAAAATCTGGATCTATTAAAACCTTTTTAAAAAGATCCACCCAGAAGGGCATAAGTTCCATTTTGAGTCTGGTTTCTTTCAGGGTTTCTGTCATATTTCGATTATTTTTTCCTCCCCGATGTCACTTCTGCATCCCTCAGAAAGGATGAGCTTATATGGACTACAAACTCAACAAAATAATGCAATGCTCTTTTAACCAGAGACCCCCAAACTAGAGCCAATGTTGGCCTATGATGACCTTTGATTTGGCCTGGCATCCCACATATGCCCAACAAAAAAAAAAAGAACAGGAAAAATGAGTAAAAGAAACCTTCATTTCTAATTTAACATACAATGTATTTATTTATTTATTTAAGTTGCAAAATTATATGTAGGAAATATAAATGAAGGAAGGAAATGTGCCCAATTTGGAAAAAAACTTAAAGTAAAATAAGGACCAGCTTCATATATTTTATTTGAGGTTATTGCTATTGTATTGTATATTGTATAGTACAGAATATTACTTGAGTAGCTGTAACAATCATTAAACTCTATTTTACTCTATTATCTTATATTTTTGTTGTACTATAAATTGTATTGAACTGGAAAAGTATGAAAATCAATCAATTCAATAATCCATTAATCCATATGTCTGTCCGTCCATCCATCCATCAATCCATCCATCTATCCATCCGTCTTCCTGTCCATCTGTCCAGCCAGCCAGCCAGCCATAAAGTGGTATCTCAGTGATTAAGGCTCAGGGTTACTGATTCGTAGGTTGGGTGTTTAATCCCTGATATTGCCAATCTACCACTCTTGGGGCCCCTGAGTAAGGCCCTCAACCCTAAGTGCTCTAGGGGCAATGTATCATGGCTGACCCTGCACTATGATCCCAGCTTCCTAACATTGCTGGGATATGCGAAGAAAGAATTTCACATTAAAATACTTGTGACAAGTATAAAACACCTTTCCTTTCTTTAATTTCTTTCCAAATATGATGAAATCGCAAATAAGAGGAACCATAGCAACTTTTATTTTAGTATAATATACTCCGGTATATTGCAGCCTTTACTCTCACCATGTGGCCCTTAATCAAGTTAGATTTTTAACCCTTAACAGGAAAAAGTTTGGGCATCTTTGATTCAAACCGTACTTCTTCGAACAGATGGAACCTACAGATCACTACTCTGAACACATCATGTGACATATAAAAAAAAATAATTAAACGATTACTTTCAAGTGGTAAGAAAGTGAAATCGTTCCGATATGAGGCATGTAAATGAAAAAAGTGGCTTCGTCTGCCAGGTAATGAACATACAAAGAATTGTGTCAGTCAGAGCAGTCAGAAGAATCAATTCTGAAGATTTTAATATTTTGGATAAGCTGAACATTTGCCAGGATAAATAGCTATTAAAAGTCATACAGTGATTTAGAAAGAAAGAAAGAAAGAAAGAAAGAAGGAAAGAAAGAAAGAAAGAAAGAAAGAAAGAAAGAAAGAAAGAAAGAAGACTGTTATTTACAGTATACACTGAGCAGTTGAGGGTTAAAGGCTTTGCTCAAACGCACAACAGTGGCAGTTTAGTAGTTCTGGGATATGAACTCATAACCTTCCAACCCAATTCCATAGCCACCACCACCAACCACAAAAAATTGTGTAGGGTTGTGTTGAATAAGTGTTCCAAAATCAAATATCATTTTCTTAATTAATTTTTTAATAAAACAAAAATATATTTCTAATCAGAATGCACAGATTCGCTGCCACTAAGGTGGCAGGCTTTTAGTTGAGTTAGTGCCTTGTTTCGTTTTTTTGGTCAGCATCATGAGGAAGAGGGATGAGGATGAAAAGCGATGGGAAATCAAATCGCTCCTCTGCCATCAGATTGTCTCGTCCCATCAGCCGTCACTTCTTCAAACCCATTTTGCTGCATCCTCTCCCATTACCTTTAAAAGCATCAACCGCCGACTCCGTGTGCGCTTTCATCTGCATCGACACAACACACACACACACACACACACACACACACACACACACACACACACACACGCTCCCTCATTGCGTGAGGTTTAATGGACAAAACTGCTGCTGTGATTTCACGTGTTTATCACGTTTAAAGGTGTAGTAAATGTGACACATTCAATTCAAAACAGGACTTCAATATACTTTTGACAGGAATTTAGAATGGAAGACTGTAAATATATATATATTTTTCTATTCTATTCTATTCTATTCTATTCACAAATAGAAACAAATTTGCTATGATTGACAATTTGCAATACATGACAAATTCAATTCATAATGCCATTGCACAGCGTCATGCCCTTTGAACCAAAACAGAGAAAACCTGAGAAAACAGGAACTCAATAAATATTGGACCAAAGAACTGACAGAAATGTTCACCTAAAACAAAACATTTCATCATTTAAACAACAGAATAGAGATTTAAATATTTGGCAACCCAAAATTCAAGGATCAGAAATAGACAGTTGAATAATAACTGCATTTGTAGTTGACAAGTTATTGATTTGTACGCTATTATTTTCGATGTATAAGGCGTTCATTAGTTATATACTTTTTGTCTTATAACCCCTTTACTTTGTCCAATGCAGTTATTGGATATTAACCAGCGACTAATATCTGATCCTTAAAATAAAGTGCTAGCTAATATTTAATAGAAATATATAAACAAACTCAATTTTAACAACAATATGCAGTTTAAGTTTGGGAATATCATCCATTCACAAGATGTTCAGCTCGGAAAATCTCTCATTCCTATTCCCAGGATGCTAAGTTTGGAATATCCCCTATTCCTATTCTCAAGATATATCAAATATCTCCCATTCCTAAGATATTAAAAACAGAATATCTCCCATTCCTAAAATGTAATGGTTGGAATGTCACTAAAGAGTGAATTTCTCAATGTCTGCGATATTTAATTGGAAAACAACAAATCTACTCTTTAGAACAGGGAGCATGTTAATTAAACACAAAAACAAATGTACAATGGCTACAAGGCAAAAAAGAGAAAGCCTGTAAAGGGCTGATATATAGCTGGTAATAGCAAACCATAACAAGTGACTTGCAAATACAGTTATTAGTCATTAATTACAATCTAATTTCTAATTCTTAAAATAAAAAGTTGACAAAATTATACACATCTGTTTTCTGTTGTCCGAATCATGCAGCGTTTGTTCACGTGGACATTTTCGTCAGTTCTTTTCAGGGGTGCCTTTATTTAGAGTCATCTCGTTTTCTCAGGTATAAACCGAAGAACTAAAGATTTCAAGCAGTTTTGTTTTCGAATGGCATGAAGTTGCGCAATGTTCCATGCATTTCATTCGTAATGTATTGAAAGTGATGTCATGTGCAGTAAATTCAATTCTCAATGGAACACAATAGAATACATTGTCAATGGAAAGGAAAAAAAATAAAGTCCATTAAGATGCAGTTATAAGTCCTTCGTTACTCGATTTCACAAATAATATACTATATAAATTTGGAACATCACCCATTTCCATTCTTATCTCCCATAATGATGGAGTGCTCCAGTGAATGGTGTGTGTATGAAGTTCATACAAACACTATGTCACACAACACACACCAATGTAATACAGCCTTTGAAAACGCAGGTCCCATTGAGAGCGATTCGATCATATCCGTTGCTCAGTGTTGTATTTAAAATGACTAGTTTGAAGAACCAAAGAACATCCCAGATAGCATTCTGAGTTTATACGCTGATCTTAAATCATCGTCTTGTGGAACTCCATTAAAAAAAAAAAAAGGGAAAAAAAAGGAAGTTGTTCAGCCCGAGTCGTTTCCGACGTCTCCCTAACAGGAAGAGACTGCTGGTTTATTTTCATGGGTAAACCGTTGCTACAATAATCACCATCAGCCTCCCGTATGATAAATTGCTAATTGTTCAATACCCTAATCAGCGTTCATTCTTCGCGCAGATAAACCGTGACAGCGCCATTAATTTAAATAGTGATTTCACTTAACAGCCAAAACAGCGGAGCAGATTTTTACGCAACGTTTTTTTTTTCCCCTACGAGAGGGCTGCATCCATCACGGTGCTGCGGTGACATAAAGATGTCTGACGTGCACTAACTCACTTAGGGACAGCAGATGTTGCGGCTCTGTGCTCAGTGGCAATTCCCATGGTGTATTACTTCAGCTCCAATGACTTGCAGATAAACAGCTCAACAATTTTTTTTTTTTTTTTACTTTCCGAAATCGCTCCGCAGTCCCGTCTCCATCACGCGCCCATCCTCTAGCGCGCTGAATTTTTCATGATGCTTCAATCCAGCCGAAGTGGCATGAACTTTGACATTATGACCCCTTTAACTCCAGAGAACGCCTCTGGATTCGTTCTCAAGAGTTGACCTTCACGTGTCAGATTGAACGATTCATCCGATTCATCTTTTTTTCCACCTTTGTCTCGATAATGATAAAAAATGAACAAAAGATCGAAAAAAAAAAAAGAACAAATCAGGGATGTGGTGCTTGCAGGTAATCAGCACTCAGCTCAATTGTTAGCACATCCCCCCCGTCCCTCCCCCCCCAAAAAAAGCTCTACAAAAACATTTTTAGATAATCTTCAGAATTCTGACGGATCAAGAGTTGACCTTCACGTGTCAGATTGAACGATTCATCCGATTCATCTTTTTTTCCACCTTTGTCTCGATAATGATAAAATGAACAAAAGATCGAAAAAAAAAGAACAAATCAGGGATGTGGTGCTTGCAGGTAATCAGCACTCAGCTCAATTGTTAGCACATCCCCCCGTCCCCTCCCCCCCATAAAAAAGCTCTACAAAATGATTTTTAGCTAATCTTCAGATTTCTGACGGATTTGCATACATTCATTAGAGTGCGAGCGAATGCGCCCGAACATAAGGTGCTTAGGCTCCCTGAATTAAGGTTCATTCGTTTAATGATAAGTAAATATTTAGTCTGCGACGAACAACTGATAAAAATGTACGCCGTGGCTTACACGGGCCTTCGGATACGAGAGACGGAACAAATGAAAGCGGCGAATACAAACCGAATACATTAGCGGCACAGCGAGACACATTTTTCAAAGTCATGATCAGAGAGCGCACAAGGACTTTGCTGCCTTTATAGCCTCCAGAAAAAAGGAAAAAAAAAAGAAAAACGTACAAAAGGTATCGGATGATGGCTTTGAGAAAAGAAAAAAAAAGGAAAAAAAAAAAAAGAGCATCCTTTCACCGGTGTATATTTTTATTCATTTATTTATACTCGTTCCTCCAGTGGGAGCCATGACGAGAAATGACATTAAATTGACTGTCTTCCACCGAATCGGATCGCATATGTGTCCCCGTCCCTGTGTCTTCGCCAATATGTGTTTTATCAACTGGCTGCATTAACAGATGCCGCTGACAGAAAATGCTTGGGTGGCAGGAACACTTTCAGCGCTCTTTAGGGAATTTGAGAAATGGAGGCGAAAAAAAAAAAAAAAAAGCCAGAAGGCAGAATATGCTGCATTTATGTGCGCTCTCGTGGAAATGTCGTGATTACGGAGCACAGTCGCCCTCGTAAAAAACTTGACGCGCAACCCGGACGCTAAAAGGACCATAAAACCAGTCAAGCTTTGATTAATCTGATCACCTGGGTGGAGTAGGGACATGATATGTACTGTATCTATGATAAAAAAAAAAAAAGCCAGAAGGCAGAATATGCTGCATTTATGTGCGCTCTCGTGGAAATGTCGTGATTACGGAGCACAGTCGCCCTCGTAAAAAACTTGACGCGCAACCCGGACGCTAAAAGGACCATAAAACCAGTCAAGCTTTGATTAATCTGATCACCTGGGTGGAGTAGGGACATGATATGTACTGTATCTATGATAAAAGTCAGGAGAAATGACTTGTTACGAGTGTAATGTGTGTAAGATTGTTTGTTGACAGTGATGGAAACTTGGGGACGCCTAAATGAGAGGACACTGTAGGACAGAATTTGATGGACAGAATCCTGCCAAAAGACAATTAAAAATTCTTTCAATGAACAGAAAACTACGCCACTACCGACACATCATATGACTAAAGTCCAAGTAAACACCTCTTGCCATTAAAACACAGGCATCTCAGAGATTTCATCCAACCTTCATGGAGGAAAAATGGTCTTCATGTTATGTGCATTTGGCAGAAGAACGACGTCGCTAATGCAACATACTCGTTTTCACCATCACCGTCGTTTCCATTGCAAAATCCTTATTGTGTCCTTGAGAACATATTTAATTATTTCTCTTTTTTTTTTTTTTTTTGGGTATCCCTGATTTTAAAGATCCATTGTTACATGTCAAAAAAGCAAACAAA
>MU570271.1:1304081-1349965 GCA_024362625.1 Silurus asotus
ACACACACACACACACACACACACACACACACACACACACACACACACACACACACCATCGTATGCTTGCTCTCTCTCAGGCCCAGAGCTTTTAACACTTAAACAGTGCAAAATATTCAAAGTTAACCTTGAGTGTTTGATATCCGGTGCAGTGCTTTTCCGAAATAACTCTGCACAAACGCAGATACGAGCACAGCCTCCGAGTGAGAGCCGAGTCAGAGCGAAAAGAGAGAGAGAGAGGGAGAGAGGGAGAGAGGGAGAGAGGGAGGCAGGGAAAACTTAGCCTTGTGGAATTCAAATACAAACTTTAAATATCTCAACACAATGGTAAAAAGTGCATACATTATAGAAGGTGTCAATGTTTTTTATCCCGCAGGATTTAATGATCTCTATGTTCATAGAAATATAGAAAAAAATCCATTCAAATTTTTACTGAAATCAATTCACATCATATGGACATCTCAATTTATATATAGTTATTGTTATAAGTTAATGTGTTAGGGATGTGCATTTCCATAACTGGGGCGGATGCAATTCGATGCAAATGCACAGCCAACGATACGAGATCCGATTTCGAATTTGATTTAACACAATACGATTTAATGCAACACAATACGATCCTCTGCAGTTCAATATGGTACAGTTCACTTTTATTTCTTTGTTCAGACAGACAGCAAATCTTCAATTTACTTAATTGCCTTCCGACATCTAAAGCTTGGCTCTTTCACAAACAGGCCTTTGTAGTGCAAAAAAAGAAGGTTATATATAAAAGCAGACGTTTTTTAGGAATCTTTTTCCTGTTTTGTGTCCAGGAAGATGCAGCTCTACCTCTGCCATGTTAATCTCTATTCTATGTGACTTTTGGGACACGGTGAACGTAGGAGCAGCGATACTGAGAGAACTGAGAGACAAGAAATCAATCTACATAGAAAATATTGGTTATAAATGCATAATCGATTTCTATATAATATAAGTATATAGCATATTTACTAATATAAATATCAGTTTTTACCAAATAAAGTATGTTAAAAACAAGGCATCGTGATAAAAATTTCGACTTGTATTCGATGCACACTTTTTTACATCGATGCTTTACATCATTAACTTTTATGCTGATATATATATATATTTTATGTGATAACAAACATAGATGCTTTATGCAAATGTATGTTTATAATTAGTGAAACCAGACTCAACATGGAGCATGAAGACAAAATATTCTTAAAAATGTTTGAAAGCAATTACGGTGTTTCAAATTACGCATTTGGAACTTTTGCAATGTTTCCACACGGACGGTTTTAATTGACGGATCATTGTGAATTTTGGTGCTTGATTTGAGACTTGCCGCATCAGTAAAACAAATGTTTAGTGATTACAAATAATTTTTTTTAGCTGGAGTTTTTTTTATTTCATTTTTTTTACATCGGAGTAAAGAAAGCTAGTCGTGAATAATTGTGCATTGCGTCAAAGTTTTAAATTTCGCCTCTTTTTTTTTTTTTTTTTTACAGAAATAAAATGGAAAATGCGCTCTGCATTAATTGCGTTAAAATGACAAACATTACTCTTTATATATGCATATTTATATATGTATTAAATATTACATATTTTCTTTCTTTTTTCCCTTTCAGGAATGTTGTTTTGGTTTCACATCGGATCTTAGGCAAATGTCTGGGCAGCTTTTCAAACAGCTGATAGCTGTCTCCCACAATTCCGTCTCCCTCCTGCCGGCAAGCCGCAGCTCCTGACAGAATGGAGTGTAATGTGTGATAGATCGTACTTTGGGGACTCTGTAATCACATTTCTCTTTGCCATCAGCTGGAGCTCGGCAGGACCTCCTTCGGAAAAAAAAAAGGCCCGTTTCTCCCAATCTGGAGGAGCGTGATGCCTTTATTCAAAGTCAATGTGCTTCAGAACAGCGCAAAGTCACAGATTATGAGCAGAGAAATAGGGGGAACTGGGGAATGATTGATCTTTTTTTTTGGCGAAATCTAAATCAGCTGTATGTAATAAATCCGTAAAAGTCTATAAACACGAATTATTTTATCCGCTTCATATACTCCATGTACTATTTTTATTTCCCCAAGCTAGCACCCGGACCAGATGCTATACATTATTGGGTTGTTAACTTCTTTTGCCACATCCTTCTTTTTCCCAAACATCTCTAATAAGGAAATCTTCGGAGAGGCGCGCGCGTCTTTATCAAGGTTAAGTAGCTAATTCGGTAAAAGAGCAAGCTGAGAGTGTGTGCGGCGGACGCGGTGTGAGCTCGCGGTACCGCGCACCGGCGGCCAGCCTAACGGGCAAATGGCCTTTAGTCGTCCTAACGGCACTATTCATCATAACATATGCTCTCTCCAGGACGCCGACGCCTTAATGAAGGATGGCTTTTTCATCAAACTTATTTTAGAGGATGAACTCAAGAAAGGAGGAGAAGAGGATTTTATCATCGGAGGAGAACGAGAACGTGTCTGGGAACTTTTTTTTCCGATTTTAAAAGGACGCTATTATATATAATAGCGTGCGGAATATTTTTGCTTTTTAATTTTTTTTTACATAAGGACACTGAGAGAAGGGACAGAGCTGAATAATCGCATATCATGCACAAGATGATTAACCAACAGCTGAAAATGATTGCGGCAGCCCCAGAGGTACCATGAAAAGGACTGGGAGAGGGTGATGCGCATGATAAATACACTGATGTCACTGACCTCATGGTGGCCATTATTTCTGTTGCATCCTGGGAGCACGCTGTGGCCTTGGCACGACTCTGGTTGGTGCGTGGATGCGTGCATCTCCATCATCCCGCCTGACAAAGATGGCTGACACTGGGGGCCTGTGCCCGTTTGGTCCATCTGTGCCTAGGTGCCTGCTTTAGCATGGCACGGCAGGGTAGAGGGACGGAGTCGGAGTGACCCCAGAAGGGTTCAGCTCCTCTGACACTTTGCCACATTGTCATTAGAAAGTCACCAAGGACCGGGGCTCAGATAAAGCCAGTGGGAAGTTCCACTGTCCTACATTTACTTTGTGCACTAAAGTCACAATAAACAGTCACCATGTTTCTTTTTGATCATCGACACACAGGGACATGGACAGGGCAGGACAGGAAAGTTTGTACAGCAAGGGTTTACCTAAAACAGGAGGGTACGGCGTTCCTTTGTGCGCGTCTCCGCAGCACGCCGCCTCTTCTGAGACCAGCTTTCCTCCGCAGCACTGCGATCTGTAACCGTCATGAAGCAATCCGTCGCAGCAGATCTGACCCACCGTGGAGGAGAAGGGTTTCGACCCACAACACGAATCGCCGAAACCGATCGACACTTGTAAACCTCCGGAATCCGGACAGCAGACCTCACCTGGAAAATTAGGGGGGGGTTAGTGGGGTTGAGGGACATCCTCAAACTAAGTGGTCTATAGGGAAGAATATTTTTGCATGGTGTGCTAAAGTTTGTATCCCACATGGTGAGAGAGAGAGAGAGAGAGAGAGAGAGAGAGATAAAGAGAGAGAGAGAGAGAGATAAAGAGAGAGAGAGAGAGAGAAAATGATAACTTAAGTAATGAATAAATAAATACATTCATAAAAAAGCTTAAAAAATTTAATTCATAAAAAACATTTCCCTCTCTCTTTCTCTAATTATATACAATATCTCGTATGTCTTTCTTTACATACTTTTTACACAAAAACCTGAAAAACCTGTCTGTCTGTCTGTCTGTCTGTCTGTCTGTCTGTCTGTCTGTCTGTCTGTCTCTGTTCAGGTATTTTAATAATTATTTTTGTTATACATGGTTAAAAATGTATTTCTTCTATAATTCAATCATTATATAATAACACCCAGAAATCACAATTTTATAATTTCTTTACCTGTATGTATTTCTACACAGCTAGAATCCATTTACTTTTTAGAAGTGATATTTACTGTAATTAAAAAATATATATAAAGATGTAAATCTTGACGTGTATATGACCTGTGTAAGAGCCACATGTACCTGGAAGGATGAGGACGTAATACTCTCCACAGCACTGGTATTGTGGTCGCAGCCTGTGTAATCTCCCTCCACAGCACACACTCACCGAGTCATTTACAGCAGGTACGTAATGCTCGTTACAACACTGGTGGGATTCTTTAAAGCTGTGTATAGTCTTTTCACAACACACCTACACAAAAGAGGGATGCAACGTTATACGGGCAAAATGCATTACACCATTATACTCTAAACTGATTTAAAAAAAAATGTAAAAAAAAAAGTTTCTATTTAGTTCAAGGAAATTTAAGAAGATAGGAGGTGGCAATGTCTCGGCCCCCGAGGAGGCCCTCTCATGGAGGCTCGTGGAGGTTCAGGGAGCGGTGTGGCCCTGGGGTTGCTCGTCTTCCGCCTACTCCCACTGCCAAGCTATATTTAGCCACACTTCATTGTCTATTTTGGCAAGAAATCAGGGCAGGATAGATTTACCTCCCGCTTTGGGACTATAGTCTGGTGGAGCCTGAAAAAAAAAAAGCCTGTGTTGCCCCAAGCCACTGACATTGTCCTTACCTTTTGGCTAGTCTTCAAGCCGGAAACAGAACGTAAGAATCGCTCTGATGTACCCCGGAGTGAAAAACTTTTGACATAAAAGAGATTGTAAAATTCACAACCTCTGAAATTTCTTATAAGCTTAAAACATTCAACACCAAGAAACACACCCTTAATGAGAATGTGTCACAGTTTTCAAGGACAAAACAATTCTGACAACATGGCTGATGATTAGAGATCGAATTTGTATATTCCTTTTAATAAATGTCTAGAAAAACCAAAAACCCCACAAAAAAAAACAAGTTCTGAATCAGTGATACTGTGTAATGGTTATATCAGGCCTATACAACAAGGAAAAATTGGCAGATGGCTCTGTTACATTCATTCTGAAGGCCCCATTGAATCATCTCTATTCTACGGCTGCTGTCGAACACGGTAAGCTCGTCTTTCCTGAGCTGTATTCTTTTGTGTCCGGGCCTCCAGAGCATTACTGTCTGCTCTCGAGCTGGGGGGAGACGTATGGCTCGGGCTCACTTGCCAAGTTGGCAGCGTTTCAATAACATCAGGACTGCAGCAATTGCAGGAGACAAGTTAATCTATTTCCTGAAAACAACTGCGGGCCGTGAAAGCTTTTGTGTTAAAATGCCAAAATGCCTCATTGCGTCCTCAACGCAGGAGTATTTTACTTAAATCTTAGCCTCTAACCCCCCCGAGGCTCTTACAGGTAACGATCGAAAAATCTTTAACTGCCTACGAGCGAATTTCAGCCGCTTAATAACCCTAGTTAGTAGTAGATTGAAATCTATTATCACAACATTTCACAATGGCAGGTGAGGAATTGCAACGTTATTTGTTCGCCTTAATTATTCCAGTTACAAGCCAGTTAACGTGGATTACGGTTAAACTGCCTATTGAGCTATTATTCGAAACAAATTTCCTTTTGGTGAGTCAAATGTATTTAAAAAAAAGAACTTGCAAATCCTTCGGATACTATCTAACACTCAGTGGCCATTTTATTAGGAAAGCTTCATCCAAACCAGACAGTTATGAGGTGGGATCGAAAGGTCTGGAGATGAAAGGTGCTAACTGGTTTTATTGCAATCGTGTGTGTTACCACGTCGGTGATTTGGTTGTGGAAAGCAAACTCAGAACAAGAAGCAAACGTGAAATACTGGGCAATTCTGCCACTAAGATGTTTGACATGACATACGTTGGAATTAACGCTACGACTAGACACACGCAGATAATTTGCTTGACAAACTTAAAAAAAAAAAGACTTTCGGGACACATTGCAGAAGTGGCAGGAACGCTGGGGGAGCTGTATTGCTGCGCAAGGGGACAATCCACTCAGACTTTCTACTGTGTTCCATTCAATTCAATTCATTTTAAGTTGTATAGCGCTATTAGCAGATATTGTCTTGATATTACAGTGATAGAGGTTATAAATTTGGTTTAAATTCATGTAAATTTAGTGTCAATAGGTTTGTCCCTTATGATTTTATGTCTATTACTAAACAGCGAACCAGTGGCGAATGTGGCAAAGAAAAATATGCCATAGCGAAGAAACCTTAAAAGGAACCTGACTCAAAAGGGAACCCATTCTCATCTGGGTGGCACCGAATGTCCAATCATTGTTCCTGGCTGACTGTGAATAGGAATTAAAGCTCTTGTCTTATTTCATCACAATTCCATGCATCACGCTTATGCCACATGATTGGCCTACACATTCTCAATCCCAACTCATCACATACGGACGCGCTTGTCAGGATCCTTTGGCGTAATTTTTTGACGCCATGGGTACCCCTTTGGCGTAATTTTTTAACATGCAGGGTTAAGGCTAGTTGGGAGTGAAAACATGTTGCTGAACGCTGTTTCACTGTTTCGCTGTTTTTTGAAATGTAAAAATCAGTTTTAGAGAGAGATAAATTTGACCTTGGGGCAGTCCGTTACATAACAAGTACAATTTTAATGCTGCAGGATCCGGTTCAGAGTTCTATAGAAGTCTATTGGATTCCCAGCACGTTACACTTTACAGTTTGCTTCTGATCACCATCACTGCACCCCGCATCAGCATATATCTGCAATAAATGGACATTTGGTGCAACCCAGATGAGGATGGGTTTCCTCTTGAGTTTGGTTCCTCTCAAGGTTTCTTTCTTATGCCGTCTTGGGAAGTTTTTCCTGGTCACAGTCGCCACCGGCTCGCTTATCAGGGACAATCTTCTTCATTTTTATCACCACATTATCTGTGTAAAGCTGCTTTGAGACAATGTTCATTGAAAGTTAAAAGTGCTATACAAATAAAAAAGAATTGAATTGAGTAAAAAAAAAAAAAACTATGCCAAAGGGGTACCCAGTGTGTTGAAAAAGTGACGTCAACGGATTAGTGTATTACTGATTAGTGGATTACTGATTAGTGTATACCGTACTCATAAGACACTCATTTTTAAAAAAATCCAGCCTACAATATAGATATACATCGAAACCTTATCAGGGACAAACTTATTCATTTTTATCACCACATTATCTGTGTAAAGCTGCTTTGAGACAATGTTCATTGTTAAAAGTGCTATACAAATAAAAAAGAATTGAATTGAGTAAAAAAAAAAAAAACTATGCCAAAGGGGTACCCAGTGTGTTGAAAAAGTGACGTCAACGGATTAGTGTATTACTGATTAGTGGATTACTGATTAGTGTATACCGTACTCATAAGACACTCATTTTTAAAAAAATCCAGCCTACAATATAGATATACAGCGAAACCTCGATACTCGTGGGGGTTACATTCTATGACTCCTCACGAGTAACAATAAATCGCGAGGTTTTGACTCTCTCCATTTGATGGTTCCTTTTTCAAGGGGTACTGCACTGTAACAACAAAAAATGTGAATTATTTACTACTTAAAATAAATAATACAATAATAAAATAATTTTTTATTTTGAACTTTCTAGCCACTCGCGGCTTCTCAGGAACTATCAGATTTTTTGCGAGTTAGTCTGGTTCCAAATTAAAAAGTCACAAACTATCGAGGTCACGAGTGTCAAGGTTGTGAGTATCGAGGTTTCGATGTATATAATATTTCGATATATTTAATAACCTGCTCTCCTGGCCGGTAACAGGAATTTCCACAAAAGTCCTGGTTTATGGGGCACTGCAAATACGAGCACCGAGTCTGGGAAAACACGGCCTGCTCGGCCTGGAGCTCTTCACAAGGCTTCAGGGTCTTGCGGTGGATCTCGTAGCCTCCCAGGATGCCGTTGGGCCGGCCAGGTGATGACCACTCCAGTCTGACGGATCTACGAGATGCAAAACAGACGCATCGTCTATGATTATACATTACCAATAAACAAATAAACAAACTGGCATTTTCACGTGTTCATGTTAGACTGTAAAATAGGATGTTGAAAAAAAATGTCACGAATCCTACTTTTATCTCCAGAGATTCCATCATTCTATCATTCTCATCACTGTAATTGAAAGTCAAAATGATCTACAAATCCAGTGCACCAGGAGAATCAGATAGTCCAGTTCTTGCTCCAGATTCTGAACTGTACAGTGAGTTATAGAGTCTGAGCAGCCTTTCATGCTTCCTCCTTTTTTTTTCTTTCTTCGATGCACTTCTGATATTGATTTTCCTCTCCATTCATAAGACGAGTAGAACTGCTTCATGTCAAAGCCAGAGATTCCTGGGCAACACGGCTTTTCGAACAGGAAGGTTTATCCTGTATTCTCTACTCTCAACATATGATTGCTGGCATTTGAATGCAATATTAGCAAAGTGAATTAATAAAAAAAATAATCATTTTAGGTGTATTTTTTTTCCCTCTCCTGCCTAGCTAATTTTAAAATGCACAGAAAGTTTGCATTTTATCTCCCACAATAAGGAGATATCGGCCTCTGTGGGGATTCGAGAACAAATGCGCCCTCAAAAGCTTACCGTTAATACCAGTTCGGATTGCAGGGCTCCTTTATCAAGGTGCTGCAATGACCTAATTATTATGCTCTGAAATCCCACAGGTTAAAAAGCTATGAAAAATAAAACGCAGAGAACTTTTAGCACCCATCAAGAAATAAAGCGTTGGTGTCATAAAATTAGATATCTGAAAATGGGAACATGAATCCGTCATACAATTTATGATGCAATAACATATCACAACAAATGCACACTCCCTTGAAAAGACTTGCTATTGATAAAATGATTCTAAAAATACTCCTACAATGAAACTAGTGGGTTTTTATATGTTTCACCAATTTTACATAATGCTTATTTTCAGCCTCCACTCCATATCTGTATACATATATGTATACATATATACATAAATCAAATCACAGTGCCTTCTGACTTCTAACGTGTGGCCATTTTTCAAACAGGTCTTTGATCTGCAAAAAAAATAAAAAAAATTAAAAGAAGAAAAATAACCAAAAGTCCTTTTCCAGTTGTGTCTTCAGAAAGTTACAGCTCTAACTCTGCCATGTTAATCTGTATTCTATGTAAATCTCAGGACACGCCTCGGTCTCCGTAGTGTTGTGATACCTCATATTCACGTGGCAGCAGCGGCGCAGAGAAAACGCCCTCGAGAAACAGTTAAGCGAGGGAAAATCTATCTACTTATAAAATAATGGTCATAAATTATTGGTCACTTTTCAAATAACAAAAAGTACATTGCATCTACTAATCATTATATATAAATAAATCTTTTTTTTACTATGCAACTTTGTGCATCAAAATTTTTTTTATAATTTTTATCACTTTTAATTGCACATTTGTATCTTTTCTAAATGTACCTTAAATGAATATTTTTCAAGATTTTTAATACTCAAATATGGATGCCTTATGCAAATATACGTCTATTAATTATTGTGTTTTAAATTGGAACCTTTGCTATGTTTCCACACGGACGGTTTTAATCGCCGGATGTGTGCACCATGGCGGATTTTGGTGCTTGATTTAAGATTGGCGCATCAGTAAAACAAATATTTTTTTTTCTTATTTTTTTTCTTTTATATTTTTTAGAACAACAACTAAATGTGTGTTGGTTAAAAAGGTTTAAATATAAATAAATATAATTATTTGTTTCAATTTGTAATAAAAACGGTCAAACAAAAATGTGTGCTGCATCACCTCATAAAATGAAAACATTAAATCATTTCAATATTATTTGATGACGATTTTAAATGTGATCGTTTTCTTTTACGTTGAAAAAAGATCACGTTAACGCTGACATGCAAAAATATGAGACAAAAAAATAAAAAAGGGAAATAATAAATGCTGCAGGTGAAGAAATTGGGTCAGGAATTCAAACCGAGTACCATTATTTCACGAAAGATGTTATTTTCTGTTAAGCGTTAATCCCTCATGAAGAAAAAAAATGCTGAATTTCATATTCACTAGGAAGAGAAGTAAGCCATCAGCCGCCGCACTTGTCAAATTTCAATCAAAACTTAAGCCGTGGTGTTGATTCAGTCACTCTGGGCCCCGTCCGCCACGCCACCCGACACAGAAATAATGAATTACCTATTGATTAAAGTCCACTCTAGCAAATCTAGCATGGCAAATAAATGAATTGTTCGGGGCATGTGTAAGCCGCAGGCAGCAACGTCAGGCCAATAGATCAGGTAGTCTATAGGGAGAGGAAGTGCAGCAAAACAGCAATATGATATGGCAGGGTAAGGACTTCTTGGTGGTGGGGATTATGGGTAATGACAGCACACCAGATCCTGTGCTTTAAACAAGCTGATTGTGCATATATAACTCAGGACATGAGGTTCAAAGAAGAAGAATAATCTCAGAACAAAATAAGGAGTGTGACGTTATTTCCTAGATCTAGTCTGGTTAATGGAAAAAATCCCAAATGTGCTTATTTTTTGGTCATTTTCAAACAAAAGGAAAGGTGTAGCTCACCTGGAACTGAGCACTCGGATGCTAGGTGCTGCTATGTCAGCTGGCATGGCCTCCACGGTTGTTAACTTGGTGCTGTTGCTCTTCACACAAGCATACACCGTGCATACCTCCACCTAAACACCCAGAACAGAGAAGCACAATCAGGGGTTTTTAAAATGAAAAAAAAAAAAAAAAAAAAAGTAAATAAAAAGAAGAAAAATAACCAAAAGTCCTTTTCCATTTGTGTCTTCAGAAAGTTACAGCTCTACCTCTGCCATGTTAATCTGTATTCTACGTGACTCTCAGGACACGCCTCGGTCTCCGTAGTGTTGTCATAGGTCATATTCACGTGGCAGCAGCGGTGCCGAGAGAACGTGCTCAAGAAACAGTTTAGCGAGGAGAAATCAATCTACATATAAAATAATGGTCAAAATTACTGGTCACTTTTCAAATAATAAAAAGTATATTGCATCTACTAATAATTATATATAAATAAATCTTTTTTTTACTATGCAAATATGTGCATCATACAAATAAAAATAATTTTTATAACTTTTAATTGCACATTTGTATCTTTTCTAAGTGATGAATGAATGTTGAATTAAATGAATATTTTTTTAGGATTTTAATACCCAAATATGGATGCTTTATGCAAATATACGTTTTAATTATGAATTATGGTGTTTTAAATTGGAACCTTTGCTATGTTTCCACACGGACGGTTTTAATCGCCGGATGTGTGCACCATGGCGGATTTTGGTGCTTGATTTAAGACTTGGCGCATCAGTAAAACAAATATTTTTTTTTATTTTATATTTTTTATATATTATAGAAAGGACAACTAAATGTGTGTTGGTTAAAAAAGTTTACATTTAAATGAATATAATTATTTATTTCAATTTGTAATAAAAACAGTCAAACAGAAATGTGTGCTGCATCACCTCATAAAATGAAAACGTTAAATCATTTCAATATTATTTTATGACTATTTTAAATGTGATCGTTTTCTTTTACGTTGAAAAAAGATCACGTTAACGCTGACATACAAAAATATGAGACAAAAAAATAAAAAAGGGAAATAATAAATGCTGCAGGTGAAGAAATTGGGTCAGGAATTCAAACCGAGTACCATTATTTCACGAAAGATGTTATTTTCTGTTAAGCGTTAATCCCTCATGAAGAAAAAAAATGCTGAATTTCATATTCACTAGGAAGAGAAGTAAGCCATCAGCCGCCGCACTTGTCAAATTTCAATCAAAACTTAAGCCGTGGTGTTGATTCAGTCACTCTGGGCCCCGTCCGCCACGCCACCCGACACAGAAATAATGAATTACCTATTGATTAAAGTCCACTCTAGCAAATCTAGCATGGCAAATAAATGAATTGTTCGGGGCATGTGTAAGCCGCAGGCAGCAACGTCAGGCCAATAGATCAGGTAGTCTATAGGGAGAGGAAGTGCAGCAAAACAGCAATATGATATGGCAGGGTAAGGACTTCTTGGTGGTGGGGATTATGGGTAATGACAGCACACCAGATCCTGTGCTTTAAACAAGCTGATTGTGCATATATAACTCAGGACATGAGGTTCAAAGAAGAAGAATAATCACAGAACAAAATAAGGAGTGTGACGTTATTTCCTAGATCTAGTCTGGTTAATGGAAAAAATCCCAAATGTGCTTATTTTTTGGTCATTTTCAAACAAAAGGAAAGATGTAGCTCACCTGGAACTGAGCACTCGGATGCTAGGTGCTGCTATGTCAGCTGGCATGTCCTCCACGGTTGTTAACTTGGTGCTGTTGCTCTTCACACAAGCATACACCGTGCATACCTCCACCTAAACACCCAGAACAGAGAAGCACAATCAGGGTTCAGGTAGTAACTTCCAACGTTCCACATCAGAAAATAACATTTTTTTTCCAGACCTGAACATCATACACGGTAAAAGGCTGGAGGCCTCCCAGCTCCAGCGATCCAGATGTGTTGTCAGTCGAGGTGTACAGCCGGCCATCCAGAAACACAGAGTAGTGCGTAATGGCTCCGTTAGGAACCAGAGGAGCTGCCCAGAGAACCCGTACGGATGTACTGTTCAGGGTCACAATCTCGGGTGGAAAAATTCCTTCAGGCTCTGGGGAAAAGAAATGGAAAGAAAGAACGTGATCAGTATCTGTTTTTTTGCGCAAAACATCAGAATTAATTGGTTAGAATGGTTAGAATCCTTTTTTATGCAAATACATTGGCTGTAGTAGGGATGGGAAGATTGGATCATTTCAGTGACTTGGTTCTTTGACTCACGGTCCTCAAACGAACGAATCATTTTGTTGAGTCAATAAGTACATTTAATCAGAAATGATATAAAATGTTACAAAAAGAACGAGCGACTCGGACTAGAAGAGTGTAGAGAGGTAAACTACTCAATTCTGCGATTTTCCATTGCTTGTGTATCACTCTTTGAGATGACTCGTTTGTCTGAGTCACATTAAGGTCTCGTTCAAAAAGGAAGAGCGCTTCGTGATCGCGCGCACACACACACACACACACACACACACACACCACAGTGGTTCTTCAGACGCCCTCAAACCCCCTTATCGACCCGTTTCAACCCTGGGTAGATTCTATTCCTCGAAAAAAAAAAAAAGATTCTTGCTAAATGAGGTCTCCCTGGACTTGGAGCCACAATGCTGTTTCTTCACAATTTACTTGCCTTTATTTTTCCAGACAGTGATAATCAGCATGATACAGCACCTGCAATCCTGTGATTGAGGCTCCTAATTCTAGCAAAAGATGCCAAATGCACTAAAATAAAATGTAAATATTGTCTCTATGGGAATGGCAATTCGCAAAATAGTGGCTAGTAGGAGTTTCAGAGTGGCAGCAGGTGCCACCACAGTGTACACCACGATATACATTTTCGTTCCAGTATAAGATGGTAGCAAGTCTGGAAAGTGCTGAATGATCCTGGATTACCCTGGGCCTACTGAATATACTGTCTCTAGATTAGCATTTAGAGTTCCACCACCAGCCAGCATCAAACACAGGAGCCCCAAGCCACTTGACTATAGTGTGAAAGTAGATACCCAAGGTCAGGAAAGTATTTACATATTCCCCTAAATTGGGAGTGACAATAGCCACTTTTCTGACCTACATTTTGTTGGGTTGCCAAGCAGGTAAGGTGGTAGCTTAGTGGCATCTGTCACATGCCATAAATGCAAATGTAGCTACCCCTAGCTAGCAAGCAGTCAACGATACAAGGACCATGTCTCTACTGTGTTCACAATTTCTCGCACCTCAACGTTATATGTGGCTAATATATACATATATGTACATGTATGAATACACCAATGGACAATGGATTGTCGTTGTTGAGACAAATGCTGTGTAGTCGCATTCTTGGTTGAATAAATTCTTTAATGAATGAATGTTTGCACTGTTGCTGCAGGTACGTACGTCAAATAAAAACGTGACGCTGGAATATCCAGCTGTGCCACATCACAACATATAGTAGGATACCAAGAACATGAGATGGGCAACGTGTTGACTGTGCAACCCTCTGTTTTTAATTGACATAGACATAAAAACTAAAAATGACAGAATGCTGGCTGTGTATCTGTATCTCTCTCTCTCTCTCTCTCTCTCTCTCTCTCTCTCTCTCTCTCCCTGTTTCTCTATCTCTCTCTCTTTATGTTTTGGGGAGGTCCCAGCAGACGGTTTGTGGGTAAATTGAATCAGTCCTGACAGAGCGTGGTGGGAATGGAGTACTGCACCAGGGGGCGGGAGGTTAACTGAGCCAGTCTGGGGGATTCTTCCTGCTGCCTACACTGGTGCTTTCCAGTGTCCTACAAAGCACCATATACTGCTCTTTTTTTTTTTACAGTCTCTCTCTCTCTCTCTCTCTCTCTCTCTCTCTCTCTCTCTCTCACACACACACACCATTTATTTTTTTACCTCAATATTACATATGGTTCAGTGCGAGTGCTTTAAAGTCCTTTGCATTTTGTGAAAGAGCACTGAAAGACGCAAACAGAGGAGTTTTGGTGAAAGAGATCAAATATCCATGCCACAGTTTCAGGTTGAAATCAGGGCAAATAATCTAACACAGGGACCCAGTCACCTGATCCGTCACCCGAGGAAAAAAACAAAACGATCTGGTTCTAGTCTGGATGTTAAGACTGCGAATTTAATAGCATAGTGTTTGCAAAAAAAAAAAAAACAACAACTGAATTTCAGACTAAATTCATGTTTTCATTGTCTTTTGAATGGTTCAAGGTATAAGTATCAATCCGTCTTGCATGGAGACCGACCCTGGTGTACCATCAAAAGGAATCTTCTCATACTTTGAACTTGAGGCTCACTTCTTCTAGTCTCAAAGCAGGATAAATCTACTATTTGGAAAAAAAAACCCACCTGACCTTTCCTGCCATATGTGTTACTTTTGCAAACTATTACCAGAAAGCTGGAGGCACACAATTGTTTGGGACGTCTTTGGATGCGCTGTAATAAAACATTGCCTTCACTTCAACTTGAAAAACCAAACCTGTTCCAGCATGGCAATGCCCCTGTGCACAACGTGAGCTCCATGAAGATATGCTTTACCGTGGAGAGGAAAATCTTCAGTTTTTCTGACTGCACCCCAGAGGTTGATAAACACAAATGTCCCCAATCACACTCTAAAATCAAGTGGAACATCTTCTCAGATGAGTGGAATTGGGACTAAATGAGGAATGCGATGCTCAAAAAGAACATCCATACTTATGACTAGGTGTCTGCAAACTTTTGCCAATATTATAGTCGTGTAAAGTAGGAGCACAGCATAAAAGTGGCACTGAATGCACAGCAGGATGGTATAAAAGTACAATGGTTTAATGGTACATCTTCCCATACTAAAGACGATGTGCGGGTCCATGTTCTTAAGAGCGCTCCAAAGCTGGATTAGACATAAGAGAAGAGAAGTAGACATAATGGCTTCAGTGACAGAATGTATAAAAAGTACAGGCATAGAAATCTACAGCGAAAACATACTGTGGCTTTGTATCTTGTGAGGTAAAATAAACTCCCAAAAGCAAGATTTACTGAAAATCCTCAGAGATCTTGGTGTTGATCCTGGAACTGAATGGCTGACTAGAATTGTGGAGCTCAAATAAGAGGGTTACTCAGTACAATGTCTCGGATCTCGCAGCATACCCAACGATGCGATACATGAAGGATGCCTGTAAAGCAGCTCCCGATGTGGTGCGAATCAGTTATTAATGTGATACAACACAATGCGATTAACTGCAGTATTGTGCAATGGAAAAAATAGAATGCAATGCAATTCAATATGGAAGACACAGTTCAAATGCCACCCATTCCTACAAAAGATATTAAAAGTTTAGTATTAATTAGCCTGCCACCTTTGCCACCTTTGTGCGACTGCTCGAGTGCTTTGCGGAAGTACCTACCAGCTGGTGGGTCACTAACCAACTGTTTGTTTACTTTGGGGAGCATTATCAAGAGCCTCTGCTGTCTAAAGACATATGAGCTCATTGAATAAAGGATGAATACAAGTCGAGAGGTACCTTTTTTCATTAAGTGCCATTTAATGTGGAACGGGGCAGAGCAGGTGAAGCTTCTCATATATTTCTGCTCATATAACAGAATCGGCCAATCATAATCGGTTTTGGTTCCTGAGGTACCAGTGACCATTTATTCCGTTTATTCGGATCTGCGTGAATCATTCCTCTGGATCTTTGTGCACCTGGGAAACGTTTCCACATCCACAGCAACTCAAGAACTTTGAGAATGGATTTGGGCTGTAATTGATTCCTAATGACTTAGGAATGCAGTTTGCATGAACAGTTCTGAATTTTTAAAAAAATGAATCACTGAACAGACCAGAATAGACGTTTGGTGCCACCAAGATGAGGATGGCTTCCTCACAGGGTTTCTTCCTCGTGCCATCTCAAGGTTTTTTTTTTTCTTTTCGACACAATCACCACTGTCTCGCTCATTAGGGATAAACTTACAATTACAAGGAACAAACTCACAGGCACTAAACGTATCCATTCGCCCTTGGAAATGTTCTTTACGAATAAAACCACTGAAATGTAAACCTCCTGTCACATCCACAGCCAAACGCTTTCTTCCATTACTTTGCATACGAATAACGACCAAAACAGCGGTTTTCAAAGTGTGGGGCGCATCCCACTAGTGGATAATAAAGGCATGACAGGTAGGGCGCATTGAACCGCACGATTTTATGATTTATTTATGATTTTCTCTAAAGTTTACACACACAAACAAACAATTAGGTCATTAATACAAGTAAAAAAACTCATTTTAATTTGATTTCCAGATTTTTGAACTGATGCTATTTCATGTTATTGATTTGAAAATTAACCCTCCCTCTAAAGTGGGGAATGGCAGAAAAACGTTCGAAAACCACCGGACTACAACATTCATATTTAAAAGTACATGTCTACCCTTGCCCACCTTTATACAGTGGTGTGAAAAAGTGTTTGCCCCTTCCTGATTTCTTATTTTTTTGCATGTTTGTCACACTTTAATGTTTCAGATCATCAAACTAATTTAAATATTAGAAAAGATAACACAAGTGAACACGACATGCAGTTTTCAAATGTAGGTTTTTGTTATTGAGGGAAAACTAAATCCAAAACTACATGGCCCTGTGTAAAAAAGTGTTTGCCCCCCTGTAAAAATTTTAGTTTATCCCACCTGAGTTACATTTCTCCCGCCACACCCAGGCCTGATTACTGCCACACCTGTTCACAATCAAGAAAATGTGACAAACATGCAAAAAAAAACCCACCAAGAAATCAGGGAAACACTTTTTCACACCACTGTATATATGGAAGTTATATTCTAGTCAGTCAACTATGCTGAGCAGTCACAAATCTCTTCGATAAAGAGATGGAGAGAAAACAATAAACCCAGCTGTAGAGCAGCTAGCAGAAGCATTCACTCGTACTGTTCATATCGTTTCCACTCGAGCAACGTTCACACTCTGCCAGACTTCACACACCATCCTGTCCAACTTCTGAATTAAGGCTCTCTTAACATGTACATTACCCTGGCGCCTTGCTATGATCTGCAAGTTCAATTGCGGTTGTTAAAGTAGGTTTGCCCTTTAGGCTGTAAAATAATGAAATTACCATCCAAAGCACTTAGCTAAACGGCCCGTAACTTTTATTTGGGAGATAATGATTATCTAATGTTTTTAATGCGAATTTTACTATGGGAATAGGACCAGCAGAGGGAAAAGTTATGACACACTGCAGGGAAAAGCCAGTTAGGTTTCCTAATGCAAACCCATTCTAGACTGGATTGAGGGAGACATTTCAATCGCACTCAACGAGGGGTAACCTGCAGTGTGCTACGAAGCACGCGGCACGAAGGTGTGTGTTAGAGTGTATGCAGATGTATGAGTCAAAGCGCGAGCGAGAGAAGGCAAGCGAGGGAGCGGGAGAGATTAATCCGATACCCATGTTATCGGTGAATCAGTACTTTTACTGTGAGGGAGAGGGACAACTTAATTACTATTGATCACAGTGCAGAGGTCGGTATATCAAAAAATTTTCGGCAAAACGCAAATGTTTTCCGTGCGCCTCTAGAGAACGGAGAGCAAATATTTAATCAATTCGGAGATTGGTCTCAGCCGCCTTTATCTCCATGAACAGGTCTGACTGAAGTGATGTGAGGACGGCTGACTGATGGAAATCAGCGGAAAACGTTTTTAAGTGCTGACAGCGGGAACGAAAATAGTCAATGCAATCAGCAAAGCCGACTGCTTTCACATTTCGGCATTCGAGAAAACTTTTCCGCAGACTGTATTGGAAGAATATATAAAAAAAACCTTCAATTAACAATGTTACCTCAAGTGCAGTGCACAAACCAGGAAGTAGTGCAGTTCATTATTGGATCTCTTAACCATTAAGCGCTGACAAAACTGGTGCATTCAAGCATTAAGACACTTCAATACTTAAAGCAACCTTTTGATAGGTTCTTCTGAGAAATCTGAATCATCATTAAAGGTACCGTAATTTCCAGACTATTAAGTGCACCCAAATATAAGCTGCACCCACTGAATTTGACAAAGATTTTTATTTTGAACATAAATACACCGCACCTGTCTATAAGCCTGTCTACACTGAAACTAATGAACTTTACACAGGCTTTAATGAAAGACAGTGTTTGGTACACGGCTTGTATCTAAACAGTAGCCTACCAAGAAAGTAATTGTTCACTGTCTTCCTCCTTCCTTTCACAACAATTTCTCTCTGGAGTTTATCTTTTGGCATCGTCATGCGTTTAAAAATCACTATCGGTGAATCTTTTCTCCCGATGCCGTGCAGCTCAGAACACAGGTGAAGTGTGTTTTTCATGCCCGGTTGTTTTCAGCGTGACGAATGATTTGCATTTCCTGTAGACAGTCTGAGTGAGCGGCAGGTCAAACGTCAGAGGAACATCATCCATATTTATGATGTGGTGCGGCCCGATTCAGTGTGAGAGCACCCGATTTAATATAAAGAGTTTCATTGGTTCACCTGAACCTGTTCGGCAATTTCATTGGTTTAATGTTATGGGGTTCAGTTTTTTGGCATGAAGCTTGCGAAACCAGGAAAAACCCAGGAAAAAACAAATTAGCTGCTTCGTTGTTTAAGCCACGGGGTTCAAAGCGTGGAAAAAAGTAGCGGCTTATAGTCTGGAAAATATGGTATATAGGATTTCCAAGTAAAAAACAAACAGTAAGCAATCACAGACCAGGAAGTGGGCTTTGTATTCATATAGCTAAATAACTCCCCTCACACACAAAAAAAGTAAATTCAGAAATAAATGTCGTGATTGGTATTGAAAAAGCTAGCAGAAAGTAACAAAAGTTGGTTAAACTGGCCCAACCCTTCTCCGTTAACTCACCACCGTCTGCAGTAGTACACGTGATGTCCGGACTGGTGATGTTGTGAGCTCCATTAGACACGGTCAGCGAGATCGTGTACTCATTGTTGGGCTGTAGGTCAGAGATTAGCACCGAGGTCACAGAGGGGTCAAGCTTGAATGTTTGGGTGGAACTGAGTGTGAGAAAATAGAGCTCCACGTTTCCCTGCAGGTCCTGCAGAGCTGAAGAGTGGGAGAGGTGTGGAGTGGGGAGAAGAGATGATATCGTACATTAAAGAGAAAGCAACAGCTGAGCTTAAGACACTTTGCCCTAAAAAGTCATTTTAATCATTTCATTTTAGTGTCGAACTGTAACGAAGTAAATGCAATTTGCTACTGTACTTAAGTACTTCTTTAGTGTATTTGCACTTTACTAAAATATTTCCATTTAGGGAGACTTTTACTTTAAATTAAGTCACATTTTACTGTAACTCAAGTACATGGTTTGTGAACTTCGTCCACCAATGGTTCCTTTAAACCTTTCGAAAAAACAAACAATGTCTCTTAATCTATAAAACAAAAATGCATTTTTTCCCCCTATACATCTGTTTATTGAACAGAACGATCTATACAAACGCTATTGAAGAGTGTAACTGCTCCCCTTTAGGCTTGCATTCACGAATGAGCTACACGAATGATGCATTAAAACCCTTAAAATTTCAAAAGACATCTCACTGGGTGTGGTCCAGTTAATCAGAATGGCGGTGTGGTTGACATTCTGGGCAGAAACGTTAACAGCACGGAGCGGTGGACCGGCCAGAGTGACTCCTGAAGACATGTCTCCTGAAGCGTGGCCCACATCGTTGTACACCAGGAGCTGGTATTCGTACCATGTGTATCTGCAAAAACACTCCGAACATCAAGTCGGCCCTGAGAGTAACGAGGGCATTAAAGCTGCAATCGTTACATAATCCTACTGTTGTTATGATAAATGGATAAATAAAACCAATAAAATAATGACTACTACTAATTATAATTAATATATATATAATTATTTATTATATATAATTATAACTATTTTATATAATCATAACTACTACTCATAATATTAATAAAAATATATAATGCCATTTTCAATAGGGAATTGTTCTAATGCGAAATTAAAAAATTCAAACTAATAATGAAGACTAAAGTTTTATATATGTTTTTCAATGCACTTTTCTTGGGCAGACAAAAAAAAGACAAAAGACACAAAACAGCACTTTACCAGTATTTTAGAGCCGGGAGAAAGGAAGAGGAAAAAAAAAAGTAATATGCAAATGTATTCAAGTCTTCGACCGCAAAAAAAACCCACCACACCACACACCCGGAAAGATTAGTTGCGAAAACAATTTAATTCTTTTGGATATTTGCTTAATGTATCTTTGAGCTGTATTAAAAAGATGGCATCGGAGCGCAAAAAAAAAAAAAAACCCGGTTTTGTACACACTGGCAGCGTTTGCATTAAAGCTAATTTTGGTAATCTCACCTGCTAAGGCCTTTATCTTCGTGGAACAATTTGTCTCCTGCGTAAACATGGTACCAGCGATTGAAATCTTCAGGGGGATGGGAGGCCAGGGGCTGCTGGGTTTTCCGTCTCAACAGCTTGTACCTGAGGGCAGGAGAAACGGCCCGATAAATCACAGCCTGCTCGACTCCCACAATCCTCTTGTTAGTTCAAGCCTTGCCAGTCCCCCCCTCTCTTGCACGCTCAACAGTAATGCTAATTTCGCCTGTAATCATGAGAGCTGGGCTTAATGTGCTCTTCATAAGCCTAGTTCAACAAACAAGGCATTGGAGGGAAAAGGAGTCATGAATATTAATGGTCAGACATGAACACAGAGCTTTATTTACCACCTAATCAGCTCAAAAACAGACTCACTTATAGGGAGCGAAATAACAAAAAAGAGTGTTAAGCTGGATTCCAGCTCCACAGTGGATACTTTCATTCTTCAGTATCATATAGAACTCACATTAGCAGGACTTTTGTGAGGGATTAGGCAGTGTTCAAGGGAATGTTTGTGCCATATGAACTGTTTACCATCACACTAGTGGTTAAGGCTCTGGGTTACTGATTGGAAGGATGGGAGTTCAAGCCCTGGTATCACCAAAGTGCCACCCTTAAACCCTTGAGCAAGGGCTCCTAACGCTTTGTGCTTCAGTGGGGGGTATCATGGCTGACCCCAGCTTACTGGTTAGTAATGCAAAGAAAGATTTTAGAGAAAATACTCCAGGATTGTAGTCTAATTGAGCTACACCTGGTGATTTGCATTTGGTAGACACCCTAATCCCGAGCGACTTCCATTTATCTTGTTCATACAACCGATGGTGTTCAGGGCCCAGGAGATGCAGCTTGCTGTGGCTGGGATTTGAACTCACAACCTTCGGCTCCAAGGTCCGATTCCTCAACCACTAATCTACCACTTTCCCCAGAAGATCACCTGTAGCCTTAAATCATTACTTTACTTCTTTGACAAGCACATTCTCCTGAAAGGAAATACAACGTTTAAGATTCCTATGTGGACTACCGTATGTTCGGGCCGTTCGGCCTTGACGGTGGTTGCCACGACACAGCCAGGAAGGATTCGCTTATGGCGATGACCGAGAGTTCCGAAAGTCCTTGCGGAATCGTCGGTAACGTGGTGACCCGCGTAGCCAGGCTCTCGGTGCAGCCTCCGACAAAGCCCCCGCCCCCTGAACAGGCAAGGACGCTCACGCTGTAGTTGGTGTACGCCTCTAAGCCGGTGATAGTGCGGTTCAGCGTAGAGGTGTCATTGTGGGATACACGTGGATCTGGCATCCGGATCTCGTACCGTTCGATTTCTCCGTTGGGTATCAATGGGCTTGACCATGTCACCTATATTAAACACACACATGCACACATTAGTGCAAACGTCTTACAAAAACATCACTGTGTTCATAATATGAATTTATAATAAGTTGCTCCTGATTGTCCTGAACCTTTGATGAGGTCCCACACACACACACACACACACACACACAAACACACACAATATTTGGCTTTAAATCTTTACATTTTATGCTAATCCGTATGAACGGCTTACATAGGCACTATGAAGCCTCATATACACCACCATTATGTATAGTGTTCTTCTATATACACTCAGCTAAGGTGTTTGAGGTCAGGGCCGGAGTCTACGACGGCCGTAGAAGGAGACACGATGACTTTCACTCGGAATCGCACCATTGTTTTGATTACATTTAAAACAGGAAGGATACTGTCACTATCTATAATGAAACTCTGATGGAATAGCACAAGGAGAGGAACGCCATTCTTTTTTTCTCATCAGTCGCCAGTCAGCATTTTTAGCACGATGCTAAACGTGTGGTGCGTCGAGAAGGACGCGACACCGGCATGTGGAATGAGCTCGTGTTTATTTCATCAGGCGTTCAAATAATACAGATTTTCAAACATTTATGGACACACGATAACTCTCTTTCTTACACACACACATTAGCTGTATGATAATGAAAGCTGTTGTTGTGAACACCAAGTGCTGTTTTTTGTTCTATTTCTCATTCAACAACATGTCGGTGAAACCACACCCACAAATCGTCCATTTCGCTCAATAAGGTCATTAGGAAATGTTCAATCTACAAATGTAGAAATGTAGATTGAGTTGATGCATGGAAATTTTTCTAGAACGAGATTTTCGATTTCTTATATCGGATGCTCGAAAACAATTCGATAATTATAGGTAAATTGAAAGAAGATATTCTAAATACAGCGGAAGCAGCGAACAGCTCTGCGGCAACAATTGTGCTTCATATGCTAATGAAAACAACTGTTTTCTGCGCGCTGACATGTGTAAGAACTTTTATCCGGTTATATGCGGAAACGGAGCGCTTTCCGAATTAATAAAATAATAACGCCATTCAAATAAACCTGGGGTTAAGGGAAATGAATTATTCACACAAGTTTATGCAAATGCGTGGTGTTTGAAGTGGTAAGCATTTCTATTCAACTGAACGACACAGAGAAAGAGAGCGCGCGAGAGAGAGAGAGAGAGAGAGAGAGAGAGAGAGGGAGAGAGGGAGTAGAGAGGAATGGAATCCAATTGGACTACAGTAAAGTTCTTTGAATCCAGCTATGTGGCTCTCTAGTGCATTGTTTTCACCGAGGGCTTTATAAAGCTGGCTCTATACTGCCACATATGGTGCTCTGGGGAAGTGCGCCCACAATGCAGGAATGTAAGAAAATGTAATGGAGGTGATCTGCTATATGTGCAAATATTTGTTAACACCGAATTATAACGTTAGTATGTGCTTTTGAACCAATACGATTAAGATTTTTCCTCATTATGTTGTTATTTTAAGCTCAACTCTTCTGGGAAGGCTTTTGGCTAGATTTTTTTTTGGGCGTGGCTGTGGGGATTAGTGATCGTTTAGCCGCTGGAGCATTAGCGAGGTCAGGAGCTGATGTTGGGTGACGAGGCCCGAGGCAGAGTTGTTCAAGCAAGCCACTCAAGTTCTTCCATTCTATTCTTGGCAAAGCATATCTTCATTGATGATGCTTTGCATACAAGGACATTGCCATGCTGGAACGGTGCTGGTCCCTAAAACATCGGGAGCTGTGCAACTGCTGCTATTCTGACCACGTGCGTTACCACGTCTGTGATTTCATAAAGGACAGAAAGTTCGAACAAAGAGCAAAAGAGCAGTGAACGCAGACCACTGCGGGCTGCACAGTTCTCAATTCTCAGAACACTTAACACCATGGCACTCAGCATTATTGCATGATACTTGCATACTTGTCTATGCGCATTTTTGCATACGTACTGTTAGATAAACATTCTATTTGTTAACCTCTGCCTTCCCTATTTTTATAAAAAAAATACCTCATGCTAATGGGTCATATATGCAAATATTTATACTCTATAATTCATTTAATATATACATACACTTTTGCACACACTAGTAAATTATTATAACTTTCCTGTGCCTCATTATTACATTTTTCTCCTTGTTTTTTTTTTTACTGTTTAATGTTGTTTCATATTTAATACAGTATTCAACATTTGCTGTAGTTTTGCTGTAGTTTGCACGCGGTCTCACAATAATTATATTGTCAATGTCATGGATATCTGTATATATTCTGACAGACAATGATCTAAATCCTAAAGGTTCCCTGGTGGTCTAGTGGTTAGGATGCAACCTGGGTCCGGACCCCGGTCAGGGAACCGAACCCAGCCACTCTTAGTGCCAGTCCCAAGCCCGGATAAACGGGGAGGGTTGCGTTAGGAAGGGCATCCAGCGTAAAAAAACATACATGCGGATTATCTGCTGTGACGCCCCCTAATGGGAGAAACTAAAAGAAAGTACATTCAATTACAGTTTTCATTTCTGCCAAGGCTTCAGTATGAAATCAAGCTAAGCTTTCCTTGTAAACCATTTTTTACCAAAGCTTTATGTGGGAATCCCTTTTCTAGCCGAACTGACTGATTCAAGTAAACGATATTTTGAGAGTTTAGAAGAAAATGAAGTTGTAATCAGTCTTTCTAATCATTCAGATTCACCTGTGGACATTGCAAAGGTTACCTGGACAGACTCTGGCCCGAGCACCAGCGCTTTTGGTGGCTGTATTCCTGCTGGTCGTGAAGGTCGGGTTGTGACCTGTTCCCACTCGCTCCTGTTGGAGCCTCCTTGTTCGGTTGTGGCGATGACCCGATATTCATAAGTCCTCCAGGGACTGAGAGAAGCAGAGTTGTCGAGGTAGGTGAGAGTCTGGTTAGGCATCATGGTGGCCACTGTGAAAATCTTCTCACTGCCATTAACCCTTCGCTCCAATATGTAACTCTCGAGAGGTCCGTTGGGATGCAAAGGTGGAGCCCAGGACACCAGGACAGAGGTGGGCGTGTCTGAGTAGAGCCGAGGCCTGCTCACCCCTTGTGGAGGTGCTGGAAGTGTGTTGAGTGTGTGCGAATTTGAGAGGGTGCAGCCTATTTCGGTGCATGCCTCCACCTGGATGAGGTACTGCTGGTAGGGTTCCAGGTTGGAGAGCGTGAGGGTGGTGGTGTTGGAATGCACGGTGGTGACGAGTTGGCTGTTCTGGTAGATGTTGTAGTGAGTAAGGTTGCCGTTAGGGCGTGAGGGAGGAGACCAGGATATGGTAGCATTTCTAGGTTGGATCTCATACAGCACCGGTGGGTCTATAGCTGCAGGGCCTAAAGACAAGAAAAATTATAAGTAATTATAAAAATTGTAAAGTCTGTTGACCATGATGTCATTGTATTGGATCTTTAATAAATGTCTATGAATGTCTGCAAACTCCGTCTGACCTCCACAGTTCACAAATGCCTTTGTTTAGCTCAATGATCTTTTTTTCTGCATACATCTACACACAGTACCTCTTAATAACAAAGTGAATTCTAAATAAAATAAAAAAAACCAATAAAAAAAACTGAAGTACCACGAACATAAGCATTCATGCCTTTTACAACAACACCTGAAACAAATGGCCCAGGTGCCTCCTCTTTCACTTCATCATTGCTGAGATGTTTCTACACCTTTACTGGAGTCCACCTGTGGAAAACCTTATTGATTGGACATAAATACAAATACACACCTCTCTATAGAAGACCTCATAGCTAATAATGCATATCAGAGCAAAAACTATGAGTTCAAATTAGTTCAGAGACAGGATTGTTGCACAGATCTGGGAAAGGCTACAAAAGGAATTACTGCTGCACTGAAGATTCCCAAGAGCACATTGGCCTCTATAATTCTCAAATGGAAGAAGTGTGGTACGGACCCCGATTGTCACTATGACTGAGCTCTGAAGATCCTATATGGAGATGGGACAAAGTTCTAAAAGTACAACCATCACTGCAGCCCTCTACATATCTGAGCTTTATGCCAGAGCGGCTAGACGGCAGTCTCTCGTCAGGGAAAAACCCAAATAGAGTTTGCTAACAGGCACTTTTAGACTGTGTGGAACAAGATTCTCTGATCTGAGGAAACCAAGATTGAACTGTGTGGCCACGATTCTAAACATTAGGTCTGGAGGAAATTAGGCATCTCTCATCACCTGAACAATAACATCAGTGAAGCATGATGGTGGCAGCATCATGTTGTGGGGGTCTTTTTCTCTAGCAGGGACTGGGCAACTGGTCAGGGTTGAGGGAAAGCCGAAAGGAGCAAAGAACAGAGATCAAGTACAGTACAGTCCACAATCAAAATTGTTCCTGAGCAAACTTGAGAAGATTTGCAAAACAAATGGCAAAAAATCCCCCAATACAGATGTGAAATGGTTGCTGTGTCATACACAAAAAGACGAGGATGGAATTGCTGCCAAAGGCAATTCTCTTCAATACATTAAATTATTTTTCTTTTTTATATACATTGAAAGACATTTCTAAAATTATGGTGTCATTATTTTGTACTGCATGTAGATTAATGAGAAGAATCTATTCGGAAGTTTGTATTATCAGGATGTAACATAACATTAAAAAAAGTTAATTTTCTCTAAAAACTTCATATAAAAATCTGGAATATTTTTATATGCAGACTGAATTCGAAAAAAGTGTTTCTCGAAACTCTAAAGTGCTTATTATACACTTTTACATTAAACAAAAGACTATCACGGTTAACACTTCCTTAAAAATTTTTCAGTTTTATTCTATAAAAATCTACAAAAACTTCCTCACAGGAAAAGCTGAATACCTAAAATTAAAAAGTTACAGCGCGGTGCCTCGCGAGCGTCCTCTCCACCTGACTCTCTAGCCTCGGGTGTCTGATTGATATTTAGGCCCTATGAAAGCTCATTTGCAGGTAATGTTTTTCCTCCTACATTTACGTCCCACAGTAGCAGAGGTAATGGCGAGGCAGCAAGGGCGCGCTTGATCAAGGTGACTGGCTCTCGCTCTCTCATGCATGCTGGGCTGCTGATGTCTCCCCACAGATGGCCCAATTCCACCTCCCCATTACCACCTTGTCCCACCTGAGTACACGGAATGAGCTTTTCTAGGCCCCAGAGCTCCATACTGTTTACTGTATACTGAAGGTAGCATGAAAACAGAACTAAGCTCAAAATTAAGCGCATGTGAGATGTTTAAAGGTCGAACACATTATGATTCACTTTTTTTGAGGAAAGTCCTAGAAAACGTGTGTGAAAATGGGCACGCACCGTTTTCTATTAGTTAGGATCCTGAAAAAGTGATCCGAAAAGCAAATCGAGCGAGCTAGATGACCAAAAAACGCTACTCATTCATCTAGCACATACGGAGGTGTCTGCAGAGACGCTGGTGTTGAGAAGGGGGGTCACGATTGTACATTCTACCCCCTGAAAAATACCCCAACCCACCCTTCCGCCTCGAACGTCCTGATAAATAAACAATGCACAGATCTGACCTTTGGGTTAACAGGTTTTTATGCTTGCTCCACTCAGCACTCTAACTGATTCAATTACCACAAAGGTTCGAGGGCTTCCATGAATACTGAAAAAGTCCCCCCGTCATATCACCCCCCCAACCCCTCCCCTTTACCACTGCTTACAGAAAGTACCTGCGCTGGCAAATCCATTGCGTCCCTCTGGTGAAATTCCTTAATTGTTAATAATTTTACCACATGAGACAATCAAGTCACCTTGAACACAGACCCCCTCCTTCGCTCCCTTCACCCCGATCAGAGCCTCCTCTGCTCGCTCTCTAGCCTCGCTTCGCCTCGTCTCACCTCAGTCTGTAGAGGCAAAGTGTTATTTAAGCTTTACTGGGCTGTGTTAAATTTCGCAATTTGAAGGGCTGTTAAGTTTTTCAATTGAAATTTCATTTAAGATGCAGGTGCTTTTGATTTTATCGATGCTTTACTGCTCTTGGGGGGGCGCCTGGCGGGAAAGCCGTGCAATAACGGCAGGCCGGCTCCGGCAGCGCGTCGGCAGGACGTCTGGGATACTTAAGCCGGGTCTTTCCTGGGACAGCGGGACGGGGAAACAAAAGCGCGGGCCACCAAGCTTTAAATTACTTTTATAAGGATTTGGTTAGCATAATAATAACACAATCAATTGACAAGGCATGAAAGAAAAAGGGGCGGGGGGGTTCAGGGGAAGGGAAGAAAAGAAGGTTTATTTTATTTATTGATTTATTTTTTTTAACAGTGTAGATGTCTTTGGGATGGCGGGATCGCTGGGAAGGTTAGGGTGGCTAAAAGCGACGAATAAAATAAAAGAAAGGAATCAAGCACCGTGGTAGTAAAGTGTAAGTGTATTGCAACGGCTTCCGTCATCTCATATTAGTGTCTCATAGTGGCATCTGACCATTACTGAAAGCCTGATCAGGGAGTTGTGAGCTCAAATCCCGGCACCACTAAGCTGTAAGTGGCTCTGGATAAAAAAAAATAATAATTCCAGAATTTTTAAAAAAAAAAAAAAAAAAAGTCAAGTTTAAATAAAAAGTGTGCTTTTTTTCACTTTGAAATTTTAGTCATTTCCTTTTGACTTTAGTACAAAAGAAATGTCCAACATAACTCATGTGAAGGGTCTTTCCAGTCCGTCGCACATCTGGTGCAAGCTTTGAACAAATACCAAACACAAAATATTCTGCACCTGATAAACCTATGCGTTTTATAACATCAGCGTACAAAATGTACAGAATTTTTGCACTATGTACAGTAAATGCGCACAAGTGTGACGGGGGAAGCCTGCATGCCAAAGTTTATGTTCACAGGACGGGCTGTCGAGTCAAAGGAGTAAAAATTCACACTTGGAATTGCATTAAAACGACGGGTATCAAATTTTAATGGAATGATAAAACCCGACTCGGGAGAGCCTTCTGAATAGGTAAAACGCTCGTACGTCCTCACTAGGAAACTTTCCGTCAAACCGCATTCGGTTTACGGAAGCCGTGACGCGCACCGCGATGAAACATGATCCATGTTACATGATACGTTACATGGAAAAAAAAATGTGGCTGTTGTAATTATTTGTGATTAGCAGTATGGTGTAGAAATGTAGGCCAGTGCAGCCTTCACCTGAGTGCTTTCAACATTGCATCGGGGAGAACAGAAGGGAAATCTCTCTGGGGGTATTTCGAAATTAGAGACAAGAAAAGTTATTGCTGCTGAGAGGAAAAAAACCCCCCACAAAATTAGACATGCGGTCTTCTCCTATGATGTTACCTTGCCCGTCCTTTCCTCTCTTTTGATCATATGTGGTCATTAGTTTGACAAATCTCTTCGGTTCTTTCCAACATTAAATTTATAGTGCCTTTTTCATTATGTGTGCTTTTATTTCTAACTTGTTTTACACTTAAAATGTACGGTATAAGAACCGTAATGTGTATACGTTCCTGTAATTTGGTCCTACAATGTTTTATACAACACGTTTTCACTGAGAGAAGTAGTTGGTAATACAACAATCCATGTATGTCTGGGAACTGAGGAGACCGGTTGGAGACACGTTTTGTGGAGGAAATGTTGGCCCATTTGTGTCTGTTACACGATTCTTACTGCTTATCAGTCCTGGGTCTTCTTTGTCATATTTTGCATTTTATGATGCACCAAAAGTTTTCATATAGTGAAAGGTCCGCACTGCAAGCAAACCAGTTTAGCACGTGGACCCTTCCACTTTAAAGCAATGCTTTTGTAATAGATGCAGTATGTGGTTAAGCATCATCTTGCTGAAACTTCTACTGAAAACGACTTCGTTTTTCGAGTCATGTTGTAGCCATCGAATTCGAAATGACCTTATTTTTCCCTGAAAATAGCAAATTTCCTGAATTTCAACAACTGATATCTTTTCCATGCTCTATCGTGAACAAAACCTCGATTTGTGACATTCGTAAATCATTGCGTTTGGTTTTTAATTGACGTTTTTACTCGCCTTCGCACCTTTTTTTTGGACGTGAGCAGTCGAGGCAGCGAGAATGAAAGGAAGAGAGATACAGTAGTGGAGAGGTGGTTTAGCATAATGCGCATGGCAACGAAGAGGTGATGGTCCGTAATGCAGGGTATTTGGACCGTATGCAAATAGTAGCTCTTTAATTAGAATGCATGTGATAATAGAGTGAAGTTTAATTAATTTATAACTCAGCAAAGAGTGTCTGTTACAAACTCTAATATGATTCCATTACAGTAATCAGTTCACAATGACACCAAGTAGGTCATCTAGCAGACGCACGCGGCCTCAGCTTCGGTACACACACACACACACACACACACAGACACACACATACCTGCTGTTCATTCTGCTTCTACACTATACATTATAGGCATCAATGATGAGCATGTACTTGTATTATGGGTATTACTACTGCTGCAAGTGTGAGAGAGAAAGAAAGAGGCAGAGAGATAGAGAGAAAAAGAAAGAGAAAACGAGACTCACGGTCTTGAGCAGTATGGAAAGACACCCAGGCACTGCCAGCTTCTCCATAGTGGTTAGACACCAGCAATCTGAACTGGTACTCTGTGTATGGTTCCAAATCCTCCACCAAGTGAGTGAACACCGTTTCCATCTCATTATTCACCACTCTGTAAACCACCCCCCACACACATACACACAGAGTACATCACTGCAAGTTTATATAAACATATCAATAAACGTGAACCACATTGAGTTCCGATTTGTCATGTCAACTTTTTCCTTTTTTTTCTTTTCTTATCAAATTTCATTAATTTCTCCTTTTCCATGCCCGAGACATGAAATCTGATATAAGCATACCGTCTTTCTATATATAAAAGCATATTTCTGTCTAAAACACGTCCATACGCATCGTTTATTAAATGCCTCATGACTCTCGTTTGTTTTCACGCCGGTTTTTGAACGGCGCCAATTTTCAGTCGGATTTGCTATTAAATTTACTATAGGACTATAATAAAAAAAAAGTAGTAGAAAAAAAAAAAAAATTCACCTGAACAATGAAATACATTTGAACAGAATGGCAGGAAATGAGGCTGATATATAATACATGGATCTAGTCATTTATTTATTACAACAGAATGAGAATTCCCCCCCCCCCATCTCTGATTAAATAGCAATTTGTTGTCAAGGAGCATGTAATGCATACATAGCAGATGAAGTTAGCCGCTTTCGATTTCAGCCCCTGGGTCTCCTTGCTATAAGATGGAAACTTACAATTGGATTATGATATAAATTTCTCTTTTGTGTGGAGTTTTACGGCTTTTAAATCGTTTCAGGACTACGGACAGCGCTTGGACTATAGATACAGGATCCCGATGATTAAAAGCTTCATATTTAAATAAAAAAGGTTTTTAATATTTTTTTTGGTTTACCATGCACACCGAAGAATTCTCCTAATGATTATTAACTAAGCAAGGTGCCTCCATGTGGACAGTGACCTACATGTGCAGCTGGTGTAAAAGTGTGTGTAGGCGACATATTAGTGTGTGCAGTGGAGCTGCTGGATGTGGAGACTCACTGCAGGACGTGTTGGGTGGCCGGGTTTTTCATCTGCAGCTGATAGCGCAGTGTCCCAGGAGCATTGGGGCGGGAGGGACTGAGCCATGCCACTTGCAGAGAGGTAGAGGTGGCAGCTGCCAGCCTCGGGGGCAAGAGGCCATCTGGAGCTGAGGGCATCAGGACAAAGAGAGACACAGGAAGAGGGAAAAAAAAATTTAGCGAGAGCGATGAAGGCCAAGGCCAGGAAGCATATGCTCTAAAGCGGAGATGTTAATAGTGATGTAATGGAGCAGGATGTAAAAGTAAAGCAGTGAATCAATTCTAATCACAAGCACAAACCGGAATTATTTTTTAAATGACAGCTTCTATATCAGGGGTCCCCAAACTTTTTTTCTGTGGGGACCACATACTTTTTTCTTACTTTATTATGTAACCAAAAAATTTGACTTATGTGTAAAATGTAATTATTTTTTTATGTAGCGTCCAGACAGATTCATTTTCAAGCGATATACAGCCTAATAAAAGAGCATTATTTCTATCATAATGGCTTTTTTGTTTTATATTCATTGCTATTGAAATCAAAACATTTACTTACTTATGCATATGTTTGGTGGGTGAATCCAACACATAATTAGGCTATGTTAGAAACTAGAGGTCGATTGATAAATTACCAACAACAATAGTTGGGTTGGATTGTACTTTGCCAATAACCAATTATTTATCCGTTTTTAAATTCGATACACGATAATAAACAAACAAACAAATCACTCCATATAAATTAGTACTGTACTTTATTACAAAAAAAGAAAAACAGTTTTTAATCATGAAAATGTGGTAAAGACAATAATTATGAGGATATTCATTAATAAATAGAATTATTATCAATTATAAATAACTAATGTACTATAGCACTCTCTGTGCAGTGCGCAGTCTCACGTGTAAAAACAAACAGCACGTGCCGTCATTGTTTCCCCCCTAGAGGCCGCTCTCGAAATGATAGCAGACTGTAAGCCGGATAGTCGTTCCAGCAATCAACTATTGGTGCCTCGATTTTTATTAATAAGGGAAATTTTAGTTTGAAAGCCAACCCTTATTATAAAATACGAATATGACGTGTGTAAAACTTTTAAAATTTAATTTTTAAAGTATGTCTTTGCCATTGTTTAAAACAGTGGTCCCCAACCCCCCAAGCTGCAGACTGGCACCGGTCCATGGGTCAATTTAAAGAATAAATAAGAAAAAATACATAACTTACATTATTTCCGTTTTATTAATTATCTGATTCTGAAGGATGTTTTATTTTGGAAAATTACCGAATTCTCACCACCACATTTGTCTATGACTCACTCTTGATGCATGTCAAGATGCCTCGGCCACATGTCTTACCTCCATCCTCTACCTTCTTAAAGGAGCTCCCGCCGCTAACACATAATACATTACCGCTAAATTTAAACCCCCAAGCGAGCAAAATGAAGAAAAAAAACAACACAGTGGATTCATGTTTATTATTATATTTCGAAAATACAATTTTTTTTTTTTTATGCCAGTTGTATCATTTTATTTTGTTGTATTTATCTGCCACACCTTTAAGTCCGGTCCATGAAAATATTGTCTGACATTAAACCGGTCCGTGGCACAAAAAAGGTTGGGGATTGCTGGTTTAGAGGGTCGTTTCAAATGTGGGGGGCGGGCCGTAGTTTGGGGACCTCTGTTTTGTGTGTAACTTCAAAAGTATGATATACTTTGTTGTTTTACATAAGCACAATTACCCAATTAAACAGAAATGAATAGACTCAGTTACAAGCTTGAGTTTTACTAAAATAAGCCATAATATAACCCATAATACATTTTTTACAAATTTTTCTCAATATTTAGTTGAACGAATTCGTTAAATTTGTATAAAATTTTCCTCCTCGTAAATTTTTTCGTAGCATCCCAACACTGAAGCAACCCTTAATGCTGATGCATAATGCAAGCCGCTACGGTTATGCTTTTCAAGTGCACTTTCCGGGCGCGATTGTGACGCCGTTTAAACAAATTGCGGGAAGATCTGAGGACATCGATTTGGAAGGAAAACAAGGCGAAGCTGCTGCCTGCACGGACTGTTTGGTAAGGACTCCAGGCCTGGTCATCTGTTTCGAGGAGCAATCCAGTCAGCGTTTGTTTCGATAATACACCACTCGAGGCGAAGGAGTGAGGCTCTCGTCGTAAGTAAAGGCTCATTCTCAATCAACATCCCTCTCATGCGACCACAAGCACTCAATAACTGTTGATTACTTAAGTCATTTTGTGCATGCCCAAACAGAAGGGCCTCTGTGGAATACCAATCGTCGGAAAAACAAAAAAAGGTCGACGAGGGCATCTGTTACAAAGGCGAAATCTCCCGAGGCTTGCAACCCCCCCCGAGCAAAAAGAGCGACGAGTGGAATGAGATCAACTAATATTCTGAGGAAAAATGTACTAATGCGCTGATTGATGAGCGAGGGCCCTGCCAATGATGTCAGTAAACACTTTCTTTGAGGGACGTTCAAAAGCGTGCCGAGGCCATCCTTCATGCGGGTTGACAGGAGGAACGAAAAGAAGAATGGAAAGAAACACAATGTAACTCGACAAAACCCGACGTTCCCATATGCCGCCATATAAGAATTGGGGACTGTTGGAAAGGGGTGAGCCCCATCACTCACTCCGGCCCGGCTCGCGTTCACTGCCAAGCTACAATTTTCATAATGCACTAGTGCTCGTGGAAGGCTTGAAACGCTCTGGGCGCTGGGATGCGAGCTCTAATTGGAGCGAGCGGATGAGCTTTCCTGGATGGACGTCGGCATTTGAAGCCATTCCGCACTTTCCCCCATCTGCCTTTGCTGCTAGAGCCCTGTTAGGATTAAGTGGCCAAGTGGCCATAAACGTAATGATGATGATGAGCATATGGACCGGCCCGAATTGCAAGCCCGCATCCTGTTCCACTGCTAACGGAACCCTGCTGGGTCACATTACATCATCTCCTCTTACAAATGCGCTTGCATATGGACATACGCTATATGGACAAAAGTATTGGGGCTCCTGACTTTCCCAGGCATATGCGGTTCTTTCCCAAACTGTTTACAGTGTCTTTGGATGGAGTATCATGACATTTTTCCCTTCACTTGACCTAGGAGCCACAAACCTGTTCCAGCAGGACAATGCCCCTGTGCATGAAGCAAACTCCATGAAGATATGCTTTGCATGGGTTGTAGTGGAAGATCTCCTGCTAAAGAGCTCTGATCTCAACCTTACTGAACACTGTTGGGAGTAATTGAAAAACACTGACTGCACCCCAGACCTCCTCACCTCACCTACATCAGTATCCAACTTTATTAACTCCCTTGTGTCTATATAAGCGCAAATCTCCACACTTGAAAATCAACATCCAAAAATGGAGGAAATTATAAGTGCAAATTGGGACTAAACGTGGAATCCGATGTTTAAAAAGCACATAACCTACCGTGTCTGCAAACTTTTGCCAATATAGTGTAGATACCTGTGTATTGATATAACTAAAGTCCGAGAACGAGCGAATACCAGGAAAAAAAACAACTAGTGAAACAGACAGAAAGGAAGAAGCAGATGAAACTGAGAAAGAGAGAGAGAGAACAAGAGAGAATCAGAGATAGAGGAAGAGATATAACGAGAGCTCGGACTGAACAAAGACAACCAGTTGACAAAAGAGGTAATTCCTTCCAGACTTATTTCATCAAACAGTCGGCATGGAGTTTCCCCTTTGTTTCGGCTGGCGCCTTCCTCAGGTATATCAAAAGTGTCACTAATCATTTTAAACTATGCACTTTTATGTTTTCTCTGGATCTCTTCGCTTCCTCTGCCTTCTGTTCTTTGATATAACAAGGACAATTGGAGACAAGGCTTCAGTTCAGCTACAAGAAGCCTAAAGATCTGGCTGAGCAGTGCGGAGGGAAACGTGTGGTATTTAAAATTTATACTTCGTCGTGTCTTTGTTTTGAACTTGAACATTTTTTTTTTCTTTCCGCTCCCTTGCAGAACTTCAACTTTGCTCTTCCACTGGCGTTCGCCGAAGCCGTGCTGCGACTCGAGGCCTTGCTTTCCGAGGCTGGCACGGACACGAACACGCAATTTCTGCATCCATAGAGCGTGTAAAGTCGAAGCGTTCTGATGATTCGAAAAGAAAAGGCGGTCCCTGATCCCCAAATATTTACACCTTCCCTATGAGGAAAAAGTGGCGTCTTTTGTGGAAGCCAGCAGGATCTGAGGGACGGCATAATGGCATAGAGCAGAGAGACATGGCTGCGTTGAGACAGATGAAAGGGGCCCTCTTTGGTGCTTATTCGAGTTGTATTCAGGATTAGGAACAATTGCAGACGTGGTTATGAGGCCCATTTGGTGTTTGAATGCCACTGCTTTAGCTTTGATCGCTATTAGGAGCGGAGGATTATCATACACATTGCCTGGCTGGAAGTCTCCTAGACATCTGGGCTGCAGGAAAAAAAATTCAAAAGACCGATAAAATTGGTATAATAAAGAGTCGTCTTATATAGTATGTGAGGAAAAAAAATAAAATAAAGAGTTTCTTTCCCCTAACGAGCAGCGAGAGAAAAGGCGGGTCCAAACACGAACTTCATTTCCTTCCCCATTCTTCCCCATTGATTATTATTCTCTTTTTTCTCTCTCCGGGCCAAGCCGCTTCAATGGGAAAGAAAGCACTTCCTTCTTTATCACCCTATGGCTAATTTAGCCACGTATAACCCAGTGCTTGGCGCACGCTTCCCAGCACCCACCCTGTGTGTAAATCAGCGTAATAAGTTCCCACTCCATTAAAAAAAGGAAGCATGAGCCCTATTTAACCAATGACTTGTTACCTTTTATTTGCCATAAGAAGGTCATAAAAGAGAACATTCCAGGGCCATAAGAGTCATAATTAAAATCAACAACAATTTAACAGTGGGAAAGTGCGATTCTTAAGCACAGTAATAAACTTCCGATGCTGGGGCTTGTCTTGCATGGCTTTGTGTGTGTGTGTGTGTGTGTGTGTGCGTGCATGTGTGAGAGAGAGAGATCTACTACTGGAGTGGACAAAGCTGGTCTTTTAGATCGCCAGCAGCAGGTATTGTTCTCTGTCAGGCAGCATAAGTGGCTTCGATGCTGGCCTGTTGGTGAGATCTTGCTTCTCAGTGATCAAAAACCTCACGTTGTCTCGAGCCCAGAGAAGCGACCGAGCGCTCAGGCTGAAGAAATCCACCACACGCCATGTTACTTAAGAAGCGTTCAAGTGTATTGATTTAGTAACGGAATGCCTATGTTTATACTAATTAAAAAGCAAATAGAAAAAAAATTAGTTCTACCGTAATTTCTGGAAACACACCCATATATAAGCCGCACCCACTGAATTTGACAAAGATTTTTACTTTGAAGTTTTAGTGTTTACACCTAAACTAATAAACTTTACACAGGCTTTAACGTAAGAGAGTGTCTGTTACACGGTGTAACGGGTGAAATATGTTGTGGCTCCTTTAAGAGCAGAGGGGCATTTTGGGAACAGCCTGCCAAATTTTTCCGCTATTACTGCATGTGTGCAAGACCGAGGAATATGTCCTTATTGTTTTCTGATGCTCATTTCTAAGTTTTTTTGACTAACCCGTAATGCTGTTGCCAAGAAAAATCAAAAAGCACGAGCATGAGTCTGTGCTTTTATGATTTCTTTTGCAACTGGAGTTAGTGAGCTCTCCCTTCAATCAGATTGTTCACTGTCTTCCGCCTTCCTTTCACAACTATCTCTCTCAGGAGTTTATTTTTTGGCATCCTCGTGAGTTAAAAAAAAATAATAATAATTTCTCCTGATGCCGTGCAGCTCAGAACACAGGTGAGGTGCGTTTTTCTCGTTTCTGTTCGGAAATTTAATTGGTCTAATGTTTTGGGGCTCAGTTTTTTGTTTTGAAGTTTGTGAAACCGGGAAAAACCCAGGAAAAATCCATAAATAAGCCGCCTCGTTGTTTAAGCCGCGGTGTTCAAAATGTGGGAAAAAAGTAGCGGCTTATAGTCCGAGAAATACGGTAATTATTAGTTTACTTTAAAAAGAGCAAGTGGATCTTTACTTGAAGATTGATGTAAGCCTCTTTCCCAAGGAGGTCTTGTTTTCATACATATATATATACATACACACACACACACACACACACACACACACATTATATATAAAAAATATGGTATTTGTTTTTTGAGCACTGCATTCCACATTTAGTCCCAATTTGCTCTTATAATTTCCTCCACTCTTCTGAGAAGATATTCCACTAGATTTTGGAGTGTGCTTGTGGAGATCAAGAGTGTTATTAACCTCAGGTACTGATTTAGGTGAGGTAAAGAAGCATTCCAATTCCTCCCAAAGGTGATCAATACGGTTGAGGTCAGAGCTCTAAAGCAGGAGATCTTTCACTTCAAACCATGCAAAGCGTACCTTCATCGTCACCATATGTAATTGTGCGTCTTCAGCTTCCACATATGGCTGGGAAAGTCAGGTGTCCCAATACTTTTGTTCATTTAGTGTCTATATATATATAAAGCCTATATATACATATAACCTATTATGTACTTTACATATATACAGTATGTACCTACAGATATACACAAATATGTAAATACATCTTGATTTATATGTAATAAATTAATACACCTCTGTATGGTCTTTGTGCTTACATCTGTTCATGTATGATTAGATATGTATGCAGCAAATTAGTCCTTCAAAACACATTTTGTTCCTTTCTATGTGTCCACATATGACAATGAAGCTCAACTCGATCTAACAAGACAGTTGTAGTGCACGAACCTGCCGGAGGGAGTGAGATGCTGATGGAGGCGCTCTCCACACAGCCCTGAGTGTTGCAGCCTCTCACTCGTACGCTGTAGTTGGAGAAGGGAAGCAGACATCCTACAGACACCCAGCTTCCTGCTGTATCCGCGCTGAGCAGCTCTCGCGTTTCATTGACCGGCTCTTCGGTTTCACTCGAGTTCTTTCCTGCAACACATCCCAAGTGCTGCTGAATGGTACATGTGCTGACAAACTCCGAAAAAGATTTTCAAATAACATTATATATTCATCATATGCATTTAAAAGTAATTTCTCTTGGTGTTTGCTCAACAAAATGACCATCCTCATAGATAAAAATCACACATCATGCAGACTCATTTGTAAAGCACACTACAGTGGAAGTAAAACAAGCAACTGAATGCAGTTTATTAAACACAATGAGACAATGGAAAATAAATAAAAATGATACAAACTAATGGCATTTTTAATAAACTCTATTAAGGTGTTTTTACGAATAAATGTTTGCTAATAATATTAATTTTATATTAAATCTATAATTATATGGAAATTATTTTTCTAATCAATAAACCGATTTATATTAATATTGCTCATGTTTAAAATATTAAGACTGCTTAATATGCAGAAATATTAATAATATTCATAAATATTAATAATTGCCTACATAATAATAATATTAATAATTACATTAAAAATAATAGCATGTAATGATGTTGCATTAAATAATTCAGCATTAATAAATTATTAAGTATTTTATTTGCTATACTGTTAAAACTCTAAAAAACACTTAAAAAAAACAAAAACTTTTATTTGTTATTTATTAAACAATTCGATAGGCTTCAATGGGCGGGTTCTTGTTTCCTCACCACCGAGACGGAAATCAGAAATAGCGCCCAAAGTCTTTGACGTATTAGTTTAATCGTTTGTAAAAAAAAAATAATTCTTTACTTCTAATTTATGCTACAGGCTGTTTTAAGGATTCGCATTCTTTTCAGCATGAATTCTATTGTATGCCGTAACAAGGTTTGCTCTTTACCTGACAATACAAACTGTTGAATCTTGAAAATGTTGAAAGAATTGTAGTAGCCGACATGCGCTTTATTCCCGGTCGAAGATAAATGGAAGTGTTTGGCAACTAAAGAATATATCACGGTTAAAAAGTCTTTTTTCCCCCTCTAGCTCTACATAAATCACAGCGCTAGTCAATATTTAATAATGCTAGCCTCGGTCCGCAGTCCCTTGCTTAGCTCTGTCATGTGTAATAGCTCCCGCTCCGATATCTCTGACATAAAAAAGCTGGCTTTATGGCAATACTAACATGTAGAGGGGGGTCATTACTGATCGACGTTTCCTTTAATCTGTGACGGCCAGCCACCGGCCGGTAAATTCTCAAACAATCCACAGGGAAAGATTAGTAAACTTCAGGCTTCTCTCTCCTGCTGGATCGCATGCTGCTCAAGAGACATCACACCACATTGACATCACACCAGATTCACGCACCTGTACGTATTCGAGTCTCTTTCATTCATTCATTAAAATAATTTCCAGCTAAAACAACACCTGTTCTCAATGCTGATCCTGCACATCATGATCTCGGCTTGTTACCTCAGAACTTCAAATCCTCTTCATTCTTGCATTGCATATAACTGCCTTACTTTTACACTCGAAGTGTCAGCAAATATATCAGGGATTCAAACCCCAGGATCGCCAAGATGCCACTCTTGAGTACTTGAGAAAAGCCTTTAACCCTTTGTGCTCCAGAGGGGGGGGGGTTTCATTGCTGACCCTGCACTCTGACCTCAGCGAAGAAAGAGTTTCACCTATGCATTACACCATCACAAAAGACCTGCTGTTCATCACCTTGATCATCAACAAGCCCTTAGCATCTGGAGGGTTATTCCCATCTTAAAGAAACCTGCTCTGGATCCATCGGACATCAACAACTTATCATTACTTTCTAAAACTCTGGAATGCACTGTTTTTAACAAACTGTCTGTCTTTCTCTTACAAAACAAGCTCCATGATCCAAACCAGTCTGGCTTAAAAGCGGTGAATTCTACATTTTGGTTGTCTCTGAGAAACTACATGCTGCTCGATCAGCCAAGCTGTCATCAGTACTCATCCTCCAAGACCTTTGAGCAGCATTCAACACAGTCAACCATAAGACTCTCGTCTACCCTTAAGAGCCTCAGAATCCATGGAGCAGCAGGGGAATTGTTTGGTTCCTACCTGAAAGGTCGCTCAGACCAGGTAAATGAAAGGGGTTCACATCTGCCCCATGCAGACTCTCTAATGTTGTCCCATAAGGCTCAGTACTCGGTTCTCTTTTTTTCTATCATTACTACGGTTTCCTTTCCATTGCTATGCTGATGACACTCAACTTATCTTCCCCTTCCCTCCCTCAGATACCACAGCTTCTGCTCGGATCTCAGGTCAGGATCTCAGATCTTAGATCTTCATACTGTCTTCATACTTCAACTGTCCTTTTCTCACATGTTGCTAAAGTGACTCGTTATAATCGGTTCCTTCACTACAACATCCGAAGGATTCGACCATTTCTATCCACACAGGCTGTTTAGATGCTTCTTCAATCTCTTGTCATTTCAAGCCTGGACTACTGCAACTTCTTGCTGGCAGGTCTACCTCTTAAACATTATTCCTTCACTGCAAATGATCCAAAACACAGATGTGTGACTTGTGTTCAACCTGGCCAAGTTCTTCCACACCGCCCCACTCCGCTTCCTCCACTGGCTTCCAGTAGCTGCAAGTGTCAGATTCAAAACACTGATGCTTGCCTACAAGGCCAAAAATGGACCAGCACCGTTTTACCTCAGAGACCTTTTCACACCTCGCACTGCACCACGTAAATATACCTGAAGGCACTTCTCTGTTCTGGTACCGTGACAGGTGAAGACCAACTTTTTCTGAAACACTTAAACTAGCACTTTTCCTGGTTTGCTTTGTCTTTCAGACAAAAAAAAAATCCTCTTAACAGAGTTGTAGTCTGATTTATCTTAATTCATTTTTATTAAGTTCGTAATCTGGCGTACCAGTGTAGATTTATTCATTGATAGAGACTCAAAGCACTTTTGCACGTCACTCTGGACAAGGACGTCTGCTAAATGCCGTAAATGTAAATGCCGACTGCTCCTAACGCCATGAAAATGGCTCATTTACCATTGGATAGAGGTGGAAAGCTTAATAAAATATTCTACTCAAGTAAGTACTGTTACTAAAATACAAATTTTACTCAAGTCTAAGTTACAGATCTAAAAATCTACTCAGGTAAAAGTAAAAAGTATCTAATTAATTATTTATTTTTTTACATTATTTATTTAATGTATTTTTTACCAGCAGGGGTGGGGTGGAGGATTCTTCGTTTTTTTTCCAAAAAGAACTTCATCAAACATCAAATCCCTGTTATAATGTCATTTGCAATAATGAGAGAAATCGCAAAATCAGATTTATAACTCAGACAGTGAGCGCACGCATTGAACAACGTTTGATTGGACGGCATTTCGTTTTCAGCCGAGTCTGCATTATTGGCGTCTGTTTTGTCCATCTCCATCTTTCTTTCTTATTTTTAGTGTGTTGTTTAGTGTTTAGTGCGTTGGTTCTCCGCCCATCTATTAATCAGTGCAGTGGTTTCCAAAACGAATATGATTTTAAAATGTTCAATATTTAAAAAAGAATACAAATAAAACCATAACAAAAAAGATACTTAGCATAGCATTTTAAATTTCCCAACTTTAGAATTAAAGTGAAGAAAAAACATTATTTGTAGTATCAGGTATAAGCCGCATACGCTTGTGCGCCTTTTTCTTATATAATGTTTAAAACTCTGGGGCAAAATGCAACCTTTTATCCTGGAAGTGTAAAAATGTGACAGTAGGCAATACACGCAACGCAGTCTATGCAGCAAACTTCATTTTTGACGTAACGACAACAACAACAACAACAACAACAACAAGAAACTCAACAAAAGCTAAATGCTTATACAGGAAATGGCTATAATTCAAAAGAATGTCTATCAAAGCTGATTGGAATGCCTTGTAAGCGAACCAAATATTATATATCTGGCGAGCTCAGCTTAATTAGATGCCAGCGTAGGAGGATCAGCGTCAACTGCAATTCCTGGTTGATTTGCTGATAGCAAACATGTATAATTTGCTGATGATAAACAAATGCTATACAGTGAAGTGATGATCAGAGACACGGGCACGTAATACACACAGACAAAAGGCAGGAATCTCAGGGCAGCATCGTAACATTGTGTGTGAACAGTTGATGTAAAATAATGCATCAAAAAGACAATATGTGGCTCGGGCCTTCCTTCTGAATGGATCGAAAAGGCAGGTATTTGCATGAATTAGGTGCATGTGAGAATCTGACGGTTCCTGGGAATTTAAAAAGAGGATGGAAACTGCTATAACACAAAGGCCACTCACACACAAGTATATAGTATATAAAGGGGAAAATCGGACAGATCTAAATGATAAATAAAGCGAGTGTGGTGCATGGTGGAACAGCAGGTAGCGGTGTCACCTCACGGCTCCAGGGTCCTCTGTTCAATCGGGTTAATGCCGGCGGAATTGCAGTCTCAGGCCCAGATTCTAAATGAGCGTCTCGTGACCTTACCAAGATTAAAGCTGAATATAAAAATGAATGGATAAATGAATATACAAAATAACGTACACTTGGTTGTTGGGCATATGAAAAGAGTGCCATGTATGTGTGTGTGTGTGGAGGAGAGTGTGTGAGAGTGTGTGAGAGTGTGCGCACTTCCCGATAGACGACTATGAACGTTTATCTCGAGGCGGTTCGAAAAAAAGGTGAAGTGAGTGCTGGGGTTGATTCGTTCTGAGTGTGCCATCACACTCTCTTTAACGAACCTGTCCACTTTTATCCCGCCAAGGGCGGGGAGCTTCTCCCTGCCTCCCAGCAGCCGGCCCGAGAGAAATGGCCAATGACAACAATTCATTTACGGCTATTACGGCATGCGGGCCCCGTGCTAGGGTTCACTGCCCTTTTTGCATACTGTGTGTAAACAATCATAGGGAAAATAACTGGAGTCAATATGGGAGATCAGAGGCGAGAGAGGTTGGGGCAAGGGTGGGTGGGGGAGTTTAGGAGGGGGCCTATATTTATTTAGAGCGATGGGGAACCGAAAGAGGTCTGCGATTTACCTGCCGCCTGGTAGAAGGTTCCGGTAAAGAGGACCGAGTAAGTGAGGTTGCCGTTGGCTTTGGCTGGCGCTTCCCATTTTACCCAAACTGATTGTGGGCTCTCAGGGAGGATTTCCAGAAGAATGTTGCCAACAGGGGGCATTTCTGAAGTCCGCACCTCCGTCTAAAAGAAAAAGACAGAACGAATCTCTCTTGAAAACCCACATTGTTCACACTGGTTCTTATTTAAGGTCGAACTCTCCAAACTATTGAACAATTTAAAAACATATTTAATAGGTTTCAAAAACATTAAAATGCCCTTCCTGAAAATATTCCCTTCAGCTCAAACGCGTTTTTGTACTTGACAAAGCACCCGGTTTCCCCTCTCTACTCCCACAGCCCCCACTGTGGGTTTTGCTGCATTGGCAAAAACAGCCATTTGCCTAAATATTGCGCCCATATTGGAAAAATGCCCAAATCTGGCCCATCAATGCATTAACCAGCCCAGAGTGGCATTTACACCAAATGTCAAGCGCGAGCAGAAGGTGCTTTATTGAACCGAGCAAATCGATCACCTTTATGATGTCGAGCTGCCATCTGACACGTTCGGGTATTTAGCATAATGTAAATGGGACGGGGCCCTCACCGACGGACCGAGCGCGCAGCCCTGCGCCGTACACGCCTGAACACGGAAGCTGTGCAAGCTCCAGGGGGAAAGGCCGACCGGCGCGAAGCTCGTCAGGGAGGAGTTCTGCCTCAGTACGCCGTCCATCCAGACGCCGTAGCTGCTGATCACACCTGCTCCGGACAGACAAAACAGAAAACATCGACTGAAATAAGAGATGAAATTTATAAAAACACATGCCAATGATAATGCGTGGGTGCATTATAGTATAGTAACTGTACAGTCAAACAATCACACATACTATCATGCAGAACGAGTACAAATTCTTAGGGAAAAAACATGTCCAATTTGTTTAGAAACCTCCGAATACTTCCTGCTTTCCCCGTGCCCTGGCCATTTTGTATAAAGCTTAATGTTAAAGGCGGCTATTAGTCAGGGAGGGCTGTTAAACATGGACAGAGAGCCTTTTAATGCTATTGCCCTATTTACAGCTTCCCCTTAGACTGTTTGTTGCAAAGGCACTTGGGGTCAGTAAGAGCAGGACAGTGGGCATATGAGTACAAAGCCATGTGTGGCTGTTACACCCCATCCCAGTCATATTGGATAGAGTAATATCGGATCATTCGCTAAATCTGATCTTATCTATACTAATATTACCAGATATTTGATTTTTGATTTTTTGCTAAAATTAGAGCTTCATATATTCTTTAATAGTCAGTCTGGAAATATTCAAATATATTTTTTCTCAAATCATCACAAGCAAATGTCTTTAAAAACATAAAAAAATCTTTTATAAATAAACTTTGTATTTGATCTTATTTAAAAATAAATTAAAACCAAACCACCATTAAACATTATACTGTACAACCCAACTAATATTTGTATTTTATACACAAAAATATAGATATATTAATAGACAATATAGAGTAATATCGGATCATTCGCTAAATCTGATCTTATCTATACTAATATTACCTGATTTTTTATTTTTAATATTTTGCTAAAATTAGAGCTTCATATATTCTTTAATAGTCAGTCTGGAAATATTCAAATATATTTTTTCTCAAATCATCACAAGCAAATGTCTTTAAAAACATAAAAAAATCTTTTATAAATAAACTTTGTATTTGATCTTATTTAAAAATAAATTAAAACCAAACCACCATTAAACATTATACTGTACAACCCAACTAATATTTGTATTTTATACACAAAAATATAGATATATTAATAGACAATAATGGACATTTTAGAAAGTTACCCTGAGCTGTTCTAAAAATCGTTAAACCGTAAATCAACATTTTATTCTGTAAAAGAATCAATAGGTTTAATTAGTCATTTTATTCTGAATTTTAAATCTGCGAATGAAGTAAATTTCGGTGTGACTGCACACAGTGGAATAATCGGCCCTTAAAAACCCCTTGCAGTATATGCAGAGAATTATGGACAAGTTATTATTAAATGTTGACACATTTGCAACAAATAAAAGAGTAAAGAGTATAATCATTATTAATAATTAATAATTAATTAATAATTGCATCACTTAGTACTTACATTATATATTTATTCATTAATATAGCTCTCTTTCCAATATATATATATA
>MU570271.1:1349976-1380742 GCA_024362625.1 Silurus asotus
TATATATATATATATATAATTATTATTAATTAATTTAAATTAATTTTTTACATACAATAGAAATAATTTTCTCTTGCCGTTTCAAAAACACTGGATAGGTATAATATATATATATATTATAAAAACTTATATATGAACATATGAACAAAATAGTATAGATTAAAAAAAAGTAATACAGTATTTATGCCACTATTTTTATACTAATTAAATTAATGAATATTATTATTTTCAATTTTTTTATTTTTTATACATAAAAATAATTTCGAAATGATTTTTTTTCCTTTCAAAAACACTATATGAAAAGATAAAAACATATACTGTACAAAGCAGTAGAATTCGATCTCATCAGGATTACACAAAGGTCAAAGGGTTGAGCACTGAAGCGGCACTGAAGCGTCGCTCTCACGCTGCAGGAAGCGCGAGTGAGTCGAAAGCTTGTGTTTGTGCCTGGACTGTTGAAGCTGCAGTTCACAGCATCAGTCAAAAGGGAGCACTTTTTACCCACTTAAAATGCCACACTCCCTCTCCCTCTCTCTTTCTCAGGCTTTCTCTCTCTGTCCAGCTCTCTCTCATGCCACACTGCCAAGGCGTCCGTCCTCTATTTTTGCTTGTCGTTTGGGGGTGCTGGCTCATCGTCAAAAATGTGAAACACCCCTCGTCACCTCGTACCACGGACGAGCTCAGACCCCACGCGCTGCTGGGTTTTATCTGAGCACCACTCGCAATAACAGGGCTGTTAAATAATACAGGGGTAAACATCGGAATTGCCTCTTCGGGTTGTATTATTATAATTTTCATAAGACACTGCATTGATCTGATATCAGTACATTTCTAATACATGCTGCCTTTTACATTTTTTATGTTTTCTTCTGGCCAGACACATTCTTGGAATTTTTTGAATTTGTGATAAAATTAGCTAATATTAGGAGAGAATAAAGATGCTCTTACTAGTGTAAAAATAAACACACGTTGTACATGTATTAGTGATTTTTTTAAAATATAATAATATAATATATAATACTGTAATATAGACAGAGAATGAAGTCTTATTTGATTAGAAAACAAACGCAGTGTATAAGTATATATATATATAATTATTTCAGCGAGCCCCCTTACCGTTGGGCTTTAGTGGAGGTCCCCAGGTCAGGTTTATTGAATGTGGAGAAACGTGGACGACGCTGGGAGCCGGCACGTCTTCTGGAGAACTCTCGTCGGTTTGGGTACTGCTGGGGGCACTGAGAGTGCAGCCGCCTGCTGTGCAAGCCTGTGAAACGTCAGAAAATGTTGTCCCACCATGGACGTTTGCATTTTTGGCTTCATTGTGATTTTTGTTTTGGAAATGTGACTACAATTATGTTTGGTAATGTGAAATAAAAAAAAGGCAATTTAAAGGTATTATATCTAAATATGTCCTTGCTAAGTTTCTTCTTCTTCAAAATTGGAATGTTTTTTTATTCGATTCCGAAAGTGTCGATGTGGGGATTTTTTTTCCCTCTTCATTCAACCACAGGAGCACTGATGTCAAGCGAGAAGCCCTGCTGTGCAATCAGTTTTTAGGTTTAGGTTCAGTATAGGATAGTTCTTCATCTCCATCCTGAGCAAACCATGTCTTCATGGAGCTCACTTTGAAACATCATCATCCAGTTCAGATAATATATTAATGCTACAGCGTATAAAGGCATTTGAGACATCTGTGTGCTCTAAACATAAGAGCAGTGTGGGAAGGGCTCACATACAGTAAGCATGTGTGTGATGGGCAAGTGTCCACATACTTTTGGAATTAGAAAATGCAAAATAGAGGCATCAATTTATTTATTACAATTGCATTATTAAAGTTATATTAACTTCAATAACAGGGAGTAGTACTTACAGCAATCTGGAACAAGTAGGTACTTCCAGGGACAAGGTTTCGCAATGTGTGATCCTCAAAGAGCTGAGAGTTGTTGTACACCACAATTGGTTCCTCTGTAGAAAGGGCCTGATACAGCATGTAGAACAGAAGCTGTCCGTTAGCCTCGAGAGGGGGTGACCACCTAAAGAATATGCAGAATAAAAAAGAAGAAAAAAAAAGCAGGTCTTATTTAGTCAATTGAGTCACAGAGTTTAAGTAGAGTCAATGAGCTATCAGTTTTGTTAGGGAGCAGTCAAAAGTTCCACAGAGCAATCAGTGGGGTCACAGAGCAGTCAGTGGCCTTACATTACAGTCAGAAGTGCCAAAGATCAATCAGTGGTGTTACAGAGCAGTCAGGGGTCTTACATTACAGTCAGATGTGCCACAGAACAGTGAGCGGTGCGACAGTGCCGTCTGAAATGTTACAGAGCAGTAAATAGTGTTACAGAGCAGTCAGTGGGATTAGAGGGCAGGCAGTGGTGTCACAGAGCTGTCATAAATGTGACAGAGCAGGCAGTGGTGTCAAAAACTGTCAGTTGTGTTACACAGCAGTCACAAATGTCACAGAGCAGTCAGTGGTGTTTCAGAGCAGTCAGAAATGTCACAGGGCAGTAAAGGGTGTTACAGAGCCATCAGAAGTGTCACAGAGCAGTCAGTGGTGTTTCAGAGCAATCAGAAATGTCACAGGGCAGTAAGTGGCGTTACAGAGCCATCAGAAGTGTCACAGAGCAGTCAGTGGTGTTTTAGAGCAATCAGAAATGTCACAGGGCAGTAAGGGGTGTTACAGAGCCAACAGAAGTGTCACAGAGCAGTCAGTGTTCTTACAGAGCAGTCAGTGGTGTTACAGAGCAGTCAGAGATGTCACAGAGAAATCAGAAGTGTCAGAAAGCAGTCAGAAGCAGTAAGTGGCATCACCAAGTAGTCACTGTTATTACCAAACAGTCATTGGTGCCAGGAGTGGCATCAATTAGCAGTCAGTGGTTGCCAGACAGAGAGTAATGCCTCCTCAGGCACAGTGTTAACCTGGGCACCATTAGATGAAGTTCAAGATTTCAGTGGAGCGTGTGGAGTCCAGACAGCCTCTACTGCAATAACCCTGGCCAAGGATGCACAGACAAAAATAGGGAAGTGTCTGGTGGGTTAGCGTTTCAGACTGCCACTTGACTTTCTCCGAGCTAAATTTAGAACAGAGGACACCGCTATCTGCTTAGAGATCCAAGAGACCAAGGCCAGGAGGAAAAAGAAGAAGAAAAAAAAACATGTGAGGAGAAAGTTGCGATAAAAATAAAACAAACCCAGTCTGTCAAGAGACCTTTTTCTTTTTTTTGCTACATTTTCTCAAACTAGTACTTGTTAATAATTGTTACTTAATTTTCTGTCTAGTCGAAGGTGGGAAAAAGTTGTTCAGTGTTCTGCTCAAAATGAAGAAAAAAAAATGTCTGGCATATTTATAATGATCTCTTGATATACATCCCTTCATCAATTTCTCCACGAGACGGGTAAGGTCATCCTGTAACTACATCTAGTGTATTTGTCCTGGCGTAATTCAAAGGAAAACACGCTTTCCTCCGAAGCTGTAAGACCTACAATAATGTAGCACAGAAAGTTGTCCCGAGCCATAATGTGAGTTTAGATGATGCATAGGGGACGTTCGAGTTCTTTTTCAAGCACTGTGAAATTAGCACATGCCTCTCAAGGGTTTCTCCAGCCTACCAGGATCAAACACACCCGCAGGTAACCCCATTCATTATTGTGATTAATTTCGTTTTACGGCATCAATTAAATTGCATTTTAAATGACAAATGACAACGGCTATTACGGCGCTCGATCGCGGACCCGATAAATCGATCGGGCCTGTGATTTATACGCCCTCCGAAAATATCGGCGGTAAAAAAACGGAGGATTTCGAAAAAAAAGCCGATTGCGATCTAGAATTGGAGAAAACGTCGTTAGGTAGAGGTAATGAACTATCATGTAAAAAAATGACAGATATAATAGAACGTAGGAAAGGAAGCATTCGAGGGGGGGAATGCGTTTTTGCTGATTCTGGGTTTTTGTGCATCTCTTGCAGCCCAGGACCTTTCTCACAGGCGAATCGCAACACAACAAAAGAGTATTGAACACGTATGATCCTTCACCCTGTGCTATTACAATTCTGCTAACAAGGCAATACCTTGCGAAGGCACTGTATCCACAATTAGACACTGAGTGAAGAAAAAAAACAAAAAAGCTGGCGTGAGAGATATCATCTAGAATGTCAAATGACGGTGCGGATTCGCTTTTCTATCCTCTTCTCTTCTCTTCTCTTCTCTTCTCTTCTCTTCTCACTTGGAATCTCCCCTGGAAAAATAAAGTGCTAGCCAGTTTTCCGGTCGATAGGAACAATAAATATGCTTCTCCAAAGCACTGTTTTCATTACATAGCAGGACCATAACCAGGTTATGAATACGGGCGATGGGACAAATTGAGTCATATCCCTATATCTTTTTCATAAATGGCATATGGACATCACAAGCTTCAGACCACCGTTAATGCGAGGAAGGAGGGGGGCCCCCATTCCTCCCTGCTTTATTTCACAGGGTAGAGAGGAGGATCATTGGATGAGAACTGGTCTGAGAGGTTACTACATTAGCGAGGGCAGAGTTAAATGGTGGATCGGGGAGGAATTTGAGTGCGTTCTCGAGGATATGCATTTTTCTCGCGGCCCTGTGATCGCTCAGGTAAAGTGATGGCATTTTCTTGGAGAAGAGAAAAAAAAAAAAAACTGTCGTCACCCCAGCTAGCCCCTCTCTCCGACACTAAAAAACAAAGTGGGCCCGAGATTGCCGCCCTGTTGTGCTTCTATTCTTTGTGCTCTCTCGCAGTCCCTTTTCATCCACGTCCTGCTAGTTCTTAAGTGATGGAGGAATGGAGGCTAAAGATGAAGCTCTAATGGCTTTCACACAGATTGCTAAAGGCCAAGGTGGAAGTGTGGCGTGGAAAAAAAAAACGTCCGACGATCTGAGCCTCCCTCCGTCCCTCTCGATGGGTCAAATGCAAGAGAATACCGAGCATGCTAAGCAGGAGAGAAGAAGGTCATGCTCAGGGATTTTCATACAGTCCAATGACAGGCAACTTGTAGGTACACCACTAAATCAAGGCTCTCGTTCCAAGTCGGCTGTTCTAGGCTGGCCATAGACGACAAGGACAAGGAGCCGATGTGCTGAGTGACGGACGGGCCACTGTGCACTTTATGATTATATGGAGAACACTCAGTTGATTAATGCACCCTCCATGAGCTTGGACAACTCCTCAAACTTGACAAAATATACTGGGAAAATCAGTTAATCTGACCTTTCCACCTTCACCACCATCTCGTACCGCAAATACGGTATTTATTTATCGCACTTTACCAGCGTTTCTTTTTAATTAAAATTTGAAACATACACAACAAGCCTGGGGGAATGAAAACGATACTCAAACCATACTGGAAATACGATTTGTAGCGAGTTGTTTTGCGCGTTAGTGGATTCGTTTGTGTTTTTTTTCCAGCTTCGAATATTTCTTTAAAAAGGAGGAATTCCTGACAAATCTGCATATTGAGACAGTGACTGAATGAAGGATGGAAGAAATAAAGACATTTGTTTAAATATGCTTAAATAAGTACAAAAATGTATTAGACAAATTGGCAAAAATTGTTACATTTATGTAATTTTTGCCAATTTGTCTAATCAATATAATAAAAAAAACATGCATTGCCTTAATTACATTTATTGTATTATATTTCTATATATTTTATTTTATTAAAAATATTATTTGATATATTATGTAACCAAGCAAAAAATTTATTCAAAACAATTTCTTTTTTATCAATTCGTTAAAAATGTCTACGTTTTTGTTTGATATATTGTTCTACCTCTAAATGCCAGCATGAAAAGCCTACTGGGACAAGAAAAGGACTCCCCCAAGACTTCTCCATGATTCCTCCTAGACTCATCTAAGACTCCTCCAAAAGCTTTTAAGACCCACATTGATTTATCCATGTCTTTTTTTCAGGACTCCTACAAAACCCCCCTTAAAACTTTTCCAAAAGTTCTAAGATTTTATAATTCAAGCTCTTTTTTTAAGGCTCCTCTAATATTTTTTTTGAGACTTCTTTAAGTTCTATTTCATTTGTGTAGTTCTTTAACAATGGACATTGTCCCGAAGCAGCTTTACAGAAATACATTTATTACAAATATAAATGTTCAATTTATAAATCAGTCCCTGGAAATATATTCCTATCAACAGTATCTCATGCTTAATTCTCAAAACTATTTAAACTTCTCCCTGACTCCTCTAAGACTCCTTTAAGACTCATCCATGACTCCTGTAAATCTCATCCAAGATCCCTGTAGGACTTCAAAAAAACTCCACCATGACTCTAACAACATTCATCAATGACTCCTTCATGACTCTTTTATGACTTTTATAAGACTCCACCAAATGTCCCTAAAAGACTCCTCTATGACTCCTTTTAGATTCCACCAAATTTTTACCAACACATCTGTGGGACTCCTTTAAGATTCCTGCAAGACTCCAACAACAATCATCCATGCCTCCTCCAAAACTACACCAATAATCCATGACTCCTTCATGGGTCTGCCAATGACTCTTCAATAACTTTTCTAAGATTCCATCAAGTCTTCACCAAGGATTCTGAGGGACTCTTTTAGGATTCCTCCAAGACTGCACCATGTCTTTCCAAAACTTGTCCATGACCCCTCCATAACCCTTCAAGACTCTTGAGGACATGCTCCTTACTTCACTACTGTGCTGTTCTATGCTAAAATGTATTTTTATTTAAAAGGTGATCACTTCTGTCTTGAACATTAAGCTGTACAGTCGAGCAGAACACATCCTGCTGAGCTTCTTAATTATATATCAAAGGTGCTGAATTTTAAGGTGTAGTGAAATATTCCCTGTAGTATTGTATCATAGGAGGGTTGCACATACGGCCACTTTAATAGGAACACTTATACACCTGCTCAGTCATGCAACAATCCAATGACGTGGCAGCAGTACAGCTACAGTTAGAACTACAGTTAATGTTCACATCATACATGTGATCTTAATGCTGATCCTTCGTGGTGTTTTTTTTTTCTGTGGAGCAAACATTTTATACTGTCCCAAATGCCTTGTTAACACTGGTAAGAAATGGCGACAGAAAGGTCGCAGTAACTTAATTTTGAGTTGAGTTACACACAATACAATCCTGATGGGCAGAAACGCATCACAGAACCCATGTCGCTGTTACACGTTCAGACGGATGGGCTAAGGAAGCGAAAGTCCATGACAGATTCGTCTTTCATGAGAAAACTGAACAGATTGGGAAAAAAAACCTGAAATCTACTTATCTGATATCTGTGAGGTAAATACAGATCTGTCGCATATTTGAGGTCAATGTTGTGAGCGTGTGAGGGTGCACCTACCGGGCGTTTATGCTCTGAGCATCTAGGACGGTCAGGACAGGTGGCTCCATGTGCGATGGTGGGAGCTGAGCGGTGAAAAGTGTGACCGCAGAGCTGTTAGTACAACCTGCTTCAGTGCAGGCGCTCAGCAGAAGCGTGTGCGGAGTGTACACTCCTAGACCTGTAGAAGAAAAGAGATGATGCAATACAATGATGCAAATAAATCAGGAGTGGAGTTTCAACAGGATGAGAATTCAGATTGGAAGGTCATGGGTTTAAATCCGAGCACCACCAAGCAGCCACTGCTGGGATTTGAACCTAGGGGGTGTACGATATATATATATACACCGTACGATAATATCGTAATCGCTGTTTTAACCATGTGTGATATGACATTATCGAGTATATCGCAAACCCTAAACACACTCATTTAGAGTGCGCTCTTTTACTGATTGTTTAAGTTGAATAAAATGCATTTAGAATGATCACAAATTTCAAGATATGGAGGCCGAAAAATGTGAACATTTATATATTTGTTTATATTGTTAATATCACACACAAAAAAAGTGCTGTTTGTTTATGAAAAAATTCGCTAAATTACAAATTTGATGGATTTCATACAACAGAAATGAATATCAAGAGAAAATACATTCCGAACAATGCAACCGTTTTGCGTGTTTGAGCAAAAAAGTAAGCGAGTCATTTCGATCGAGTCGATTCATTAAAACGGTGATTCGTTCGATCGCAATGACTCACTAATTAACAGTGACTTGCTGGCAGTTTTCATTTCATTTCAATCTCATTTTTTATACCATCTCGAATATCAGTATTCAGCATTTTATGTTTAAAATATCCGAAAATGATTCGTGTCCCTTTGAGAAACATCAACGTGTGTCAACACATCGCAATGGCACTTCAGATGCAGTTTCTGTTTCCTCTGCATTACAACAGTCAAAATAACAGTCAAAATGTCTTATTATTCTAACTGACTGATGCAAATGCAAGAATTTGACTCAAAGATGATTCACATTTTTTGTTTTAATTACTTTATAAGGGTTATGCCCATAAAAGTTTAAAATGAATTGTAACTGCCACTAGGATCTGACCACCACACAGAATATGAAGAGTATTTTTTTTAAGAAGGTGCCAACACAATTACACAAAATATTGTTATCGATGAAACCCAAAAAACAATATTGAGCTAAATTTTTTGTCAATATTGCACACCCCTTTTTGGACCCATGACCTTCTGATCAGAAGTCATGCCACTGCTGGGCCCTTGAGCAAGGCCCTCAATTGCTGGGCTGTATAACTATGATAATTGAAGTCGCTGTGGATGAGGGCGTCCACCGAATGCCATAAAAGTAAATGCAACACATCAGGTAATTTGTATTAAAAGCCACTTTCTGCATCCTAAACTGAGCCATCGTTGTGACCTGGCCATCTCCCAGTGCTGCCCACACACACACACACACACACACACACACACACACACACACACACACACACACACACACACACACACACACAGCTAAGCTCATTTGTTAAGCATGTGCACTGGGAGGCTGAAGTTCTCCAACACAGACTGTGCTTACTGGACAGGAAGGAGGCTCTCTCCTTGAATCACTTGAAAGCAGTTTTATTGTCACAGAAGCAGGCAGGAAAAAAAGCGCGAGGGAATTCGAAATCTCAGCGGGAGAAGGCGCGGAAGCTGAGCTAAGATATCCTGAAAGAAATTGGAATCTCCGGGTATTGAGTAGAGCGCGCCCGCATGCTAGCGAGCGCCGAGCGGAAAGCGTAGCGATGCGGCGCTCTCTAGCTTCTTATCATATTACACCTCCACCTTCACCATGACCCGCAATGAATGAAACACCTCATAGAGAAGATTGGATATCTAGCTACACCATGTACCTTATAGAAGAAATAATACCAACACACACACACACACACACACACACACAGACAAAAAAAAGAAAAATCACCACCACCTCACTTTCAAGTACTTTGGTTTTGGGCTTTTTGTTGTAATACAAATTGATCAGCCACGTCTTTATCTATACAAGTTCTTTATTCTGATCTGAGTTGACGCCTGAGATTGGAAAAAAGAAAAAAAAAACACGTTCAGGGGGCTTTTGGGTCGTTCTGTTGGACAGGACACGTGTTAGCTGACTAACGTTAGAGACGTAAATGATTGACAGATAACCTGTAACTAAGCGAGGTGAATAAAAGCAAGAAAGGCAAAAAAAAAAAAGAGAAATCTAAAACACGGATCGGCATCGTTAACTAGAGACGTGCTACGTGAAACGATGTTCTCGCGCACGGACACGATGACCGTAAGAAGAGCTATAATTTTCAATCTGGCCGAGGAACGAAGACCTTTATTCTCATTGATTCGTTCCAGGAGAGCCATCGCCCATTCCTTTTTAATGACAAACACATTATTTCAAATTCTCTGCTTTGGAAATGTTCGTAACGATAATGCGCAAATGCGATTTTTTCATTTACATATAACGCGACGTTTCGCAGTCAGCACTCCGTGTGCATAGTTTTGAATGCATTACAGTGCACGTATTTATGTGTGGGTCCGTGTGTTAGTGTGTTAAAGCCAGCGGGTGGAGTAACAGGGCTGACATTTCCAATAATTCATCTTGTGTATGGTGTAAATTGGTCTTTTGGGGCAGCCCCAATCTTATAGCCACGGATCTCACCCTGGGGTCAAACGCTACAGCCCAAGCAGAGGCTTTTTAATAAAACATTGCACGATGTTCACACATTATTGCCAACAACAGAGGTTGCTGGAGGCTGCTGGGGCGCCCGGCCAGCACGAGTACACTGGGAGAATGAAATAAAACAGCCTAAGAAAAACAACAGCCGCCTGGTGGCCCTTGTCTCGTCTCGTGAAATGAAATGTAGTAATAGAGCGGTGCCTCTTTAGAAGCGAACAGAGACTCGCCTTGTCAGAGGTTTGGATTAAATAAAAGCGAACACCCACAGCCATTTCCACTACCCGGTTACACAATCTACAATTCTTGATTCGCTGAACAAATTCAACCCATTAATAATTCAGTTAATTTTCAAATGGATGAATTTATTTAAAGAAATGTAATACTGACTTCACAGGAAATATACAGTCCTAAGAGGTCATGCATTTTACTATTTTTTTTCTCTTTCGTTCTCTTGTGATCAAAATGTAATTTTCTCGTGATCTTGACAATTTTCTCTCCATAACAAAAGTTATTTTTTAATGATCTTGACTTAAGAAAAGTTGTTTTCTAGTGATCCTGACATAACAAAAGTTTTTTTTTTATTTCCATGATCTCAACATAAAAAAAGTTGGTTCCTTGTGATTTTGACAATTTGCTCGTGACCTCAACTTCATTTTCTTGTGATCTTGACATAACAAAATTTGTTTTCTAGTCATCTTACATTTTTACGAATTTTGTAAAAAGTTGTTTCTTCGACAATTTCCTTGTGTTCCTTAAAATAACAAGTTGTTTTCTATTTATCTCAACATAAAAAAGTTATTTTTCTAGTGATCTCAACCTAATGAGACTTTTCTAGTGATCTTGGCTACATTTTTTTCATGATCTTGACATAACAAAGGTTGTTTTCTAATGATCTCAACATAACACAAGTTGTTTCCTTGTGATTTTGCCATAACGAAAGTTGTTTTCTAGTAATTTCAACATACCAAAAGTTGTTTTCTAGTAATCTCAACATAACAAAAGTTGTTTTCTAGTAATTTCAACATAACAAAAGTTGTTTTCTAATTATTTCAACATAACAAAAGTTGTTTTCTAGTAATCTCAACATAACAAAAGTTGTTTTCTAGTAATTTCAACATAACAAAAGATGTTTTCTAATTATTTCAACATACCAAAAGTTGTTTTCTAGTAATCTCAACATAACAAAAGTTGTTTTCTAGTAATTTCAACATAACAAAAGTTGTTTTCTAGTAATCTCAACATAACAAAAGTTGTTTTCTAGTAATCTTGACATAACAAAAGTTGTTTTCTAGTAATTTCAACATAACAAATGTTGTTTTCTAGTAATTTCAACACAACAAAAGTTGTTTTCTAGTAATTTCAATATAACATAAGTTCTTTTCTCATGATCTTGACTAAATTATTTCGTGATCTCAACATAACAAAAATTGTTTTCTAGTGATGTCAAGTCAAGAAGCTTTTATTGTCATTTCAACCATATATAGCTGACACGTTAAACAGTAAAATGACACAACGTTTCTCCTGAACCCTGGTGCAACATACATCAACAATCAAACAAAACACAGGGCTAAGGACTAGTAAGTGTCCTCGCCACATAAAGTGCATTGTGTGTGCAACCTGGTGCAAATAGTGCAAGACAACACAAGACAGTGTAAGACAAATACACAAAATACAAAATATATCTGTTGTATATTGCACACTGGGGTGTGTAAAAGACGTAAAGTGGACTTTTCTCTATAACAGAACTTTCGGTAGTTCACCATAACAGAAGTTGTTTTCTCACGATCTCGCCATAAACCAAAGTATCTTTTCTCATTGTCACGACTTAATTAATCATCATGGACGATCGCATTTGATTTTACTGTGATCAGATACTCACTCATACTGAAAGCTCTGTGCCTGTCAGTGATTGACAGAAGGCACAAGATTTTCTTGTGATACAATTAGGAAAAGGTTTTTACATCGAGATCACAAAAAAACATAAAAAAATAAATATTATAATGCATGGCCTCTTTGGACTTCCAAATAAATGTGTATAATTAAATAAAAACGTAAAAAAAAAAAAATCATATTAATAAAACATAAAAATCTAAATTTCTAAAGCTCATCTGCAAATGAAATAACAATAATAAAAAAAAGGCTGCTTGAAGTGAAAGTGTGTTTGGTCTGCTTGTGATTACGTTTAAACACCATTTAAAGCAGCTTCCCCCGGGTCGAGAAAAACAGCTCACTCTTTCAAATGCTAATCCAGCTCTACTTCCCATGTTCCTTCTGTATTCAAGCTCCTCTAAATAAACCCAAGTGTGAGGGAAAGTCTAAAGTGTTACGCTTAGTGTATTAACACTGCATTTGAGATGTCAAGGGAGAAGATAAAGCATCTGTCTTACCGGTGATGTTGAAGGTAGTCTCGTTGCCGTGGTAGATGGCTGCACGGTTATGGAAGAGTGTGTAATGTGTGATGATGCCATTCGGTTTTTGGGGATGATCCCAGACCACAGAGAGAGAATCCAGGTGTGGAACAGCTCGAGGTGGAAGAACTTCATCTGGAGCTGTTAAAGAGTTGAAATTCAAAAATTGTTGCTAGAGTAAAAGAAGATTGAGTTTCCCACCTGACCATTATACCCATATATCACTCACGCTGTCACTAATGATTTAGCTTGGTCTTAAACTGGGAAACCCAACCTGTTCAGTTATAACTGCCCCTGTGCACAAAACCAGCTCCATTAGAGTAGCGTGCGAAAACCCCTGAAACATCACCTTTAGGGTGAACTTGAACATCAAATTCCATGACATCACTTCCTCCCTAGATTTCGTTAAATGCTCTTGTAGGTGGATACCCAATAATCCCTGTAGTTATGACCTCAAATCTTTTAGAAATCCTCCACGAATACCGTATTTTTCGGATTATAAGCCGCTACTTTTTTCCCACGTTTTGAACCCCGCGGCTTAAATAATGAAGCGGCTAATTTATGGATTTTTCCTGTGTTTTTCCCGGTTTCACAAACTTGAAGCCAAAAAACTGAACCCCATAACATTAGACGAATGAAATTTCCGAACTGAAACGAAAAAACGCACCTCACCTGTGTTCTGAGCTGCACGACATCGGGGGAAAAAAAGTTTTTTTTAAACGCACGACGATGCCAAAAGATACACTTTTGAGAGAAATAGTTGTGAAAGGAAGGAGGAAGACAGTGAACAATGACTTTCTTGGTAGGCTGCTGTTTAGATACAAGCCGTTGTAATGCTTGCGTCTGGGTCATGGGATAGCTCGCTAACTCTGTCAGGATTATTTCCTCCATGCAGAATTTATACCAGCTTGGTTTTCATGTTATCTTTAAGTAGCCGTATGTGCTGTGTACGTTTTTAAGAGGTTTTATGGCATTGTACTGACTCCAATCTTGTCACTGTATCTTTCAACTGTTTATTGCTAATACATTATTTCCTTTTCATTTGTTTTTTGGTCCATTGCGACTCTGATCCCATGCTTTTCCATTATTCTGCCTTTTTTGTCATCGCCTTGTATATTTAGTTCTGTTCTTTGATCACATGATCCTCTGCCTCCATGTTTTGGAATAGTCTGCCTTTTCATAGTAGACAAAATACAATTTCCTGCGCTCGCATCCGTCTCGATCCACATGATGATCGTGGCTCGTGTAATTTTACACATTGGTTTGGTCTGATTTACGTTCTTTTTGCAGAACACATTCAAACCATGAATTTTTGCTTCTAAAAAAAACATCTATTCTTCACCAGACCAGATTGATACGGCCATTTTTTTTCGAACTCAACATTGAGCCCTAATGCCAAACTATCCTTTGAATAACGCAATCGAGCCAAACGTGGATTAATGCATGATCTGGAAAACGTGTGCACTTCAATGAAGGGACGATTCACGTGACAGAACTAGTCGTAGAACTAGAAACTGGTCTGGAAAAGAGAAAATAATTGCTGCTGACAATTAATCTGTCTTTATTCTTGCCGTTTCTTGTTGAGTAGAGAAAAAGGGAACGAGAGAGAGAGTCTTCGTGAGTGGATATGACACTCGTTCTGTTTGGGTTCTGCAAAAAAAGTGCCAGTCTTGGCCCGGGAGTTCGACAGGCGCGTGCGGTAATAAAGACAGAGGCTGGGAAGAGTTAAAAGAGAGAGACGTGAAGGCGCGAGAACGCCTTCGTCTGACTGCGAAAGCGTGGAATTCTTTATTTTTTGCAGAGGATAACAGAAGAAAAGCTTGCATTAATCTCGGAGGGGCCTCGCGTCACTGACAGGACTCTCGCACGGTGCAAAGTAACAGCAATTAAAAAGGTCATTCGTCTGAATTAAGGCTATTAAAGATGCACGTCGCGTAAAAAAAAAAAAAACGCGGGAAGGAGTCCGAGTCGTTCGCTCATCCGTTACCCTGAAACATCCACCGACTACAAAACCAGGGAGAGACAGAAGGATAAAAAGAAATCGTATTACATTACAAAACACTACGGTCTGTCGGTCCCCTCGCCGTCATCGGATTCGCTTGTGTCGTGGTATTCAATTTCTTTTTGATCATTCATCAAAGGAAAGTCGGGAGTTTACCCTCTTGTGGTGTGGTGAGGCTGATGGCATGCAGGCTTTCTCCACAACCGGCCCGAGTGCACGCCGTCAGGGTAACACTGTAGCTGCTAAAAGGAGCCAGGCCACTTAACGTTCCTGAAAATGGAGGGAGAAAAGATATAAAAAGAAAAGAGAGAGAAAGAGAGAGAGAGAGAGAGAGAGAGAGAGAGAGAGAGAGAGAGAGAGAGAGAAAGAGCGTGTATCAAATGCCATTCTTTCCCTTCCATATATCAAAAAAAAAGCAGACCCTCCACCTGCTTATGCTCTGAGACTTAATGCAATGCCTGTTCAAACACAGCATAATTTAACCATCACTTCTGTTAATAGCCCCAGATTTAAAACGACTTTATTAATCATCAGACGCAGGAGGAAAAGTGATAGCCGGCTTTCTTCCTGTCGTCGTATAAGAGACACTAATGACGGGATTTAATGGACGACATGAGACACGGCATTTAAAAGCGACCTCGTAGCTCCTCGGCTCCGGCATGCTCTTTAGTGCTGTTATGATGTAAAGGCAAGTGGCTGATTTCAACATTCCTTATAACAAAAAATCAACAAAACAGATGCCCTTGACAGATACATTCAAATACGACCTGCTGATGCACCTAACGTACCGTTACTTACATTTCCACCGGTGTGTACATTCATCATGTACATAGTAAGAGTATATTGTTAATCCTCAACATTTATAGACATATATATCATATATGTCATATATATCAACCTCATAATGATCCTTTTACACATGCACACATATACACGTGTGTGTGTGAGTGAGTAAAAGGTTCATTATAAGGTTGATGTCTGTCTGTCTGTCTGTCTATCTATCTATCTATCTATCTATCTATCTATCTATCTATCTATCTATCTATCGTCTGCCTATCTATCTATCTATCTATCTATCTATCTATCTATCTATCTATCTATCTATCTATCTATCTATCTATCCAACCATTCATGTATCCATCTACCTACTTTTTTATCATTCAAATGTATAAACAAACAAACAAACAAATATGTGCCTTGAAAAAATCACCCCCTAGTCTCCTAGTCTTCAGCCACCCTCATATAAATCACACATAATTAATAGAACCTTCATAAATTACTACAAAGGGCTTTTAATAAACTTTCCCTTAAAATGAGCATAAATCTTTCAATTTATCATTTAAAATAAAGGCTTTTAATGCTGCATGTGTGTTTGTTTGTGTGTGTGGATGGATGAGAGACCGAATGCCTTCTTGGCTAGCTTCCATGCTAATCTGCACTCATGTGCCAGGCTGCTATCGGAGTTAGAACGTAAACACTATGACACGGCTGTAATTGGTCAGGTGTCTCCGGGTATTTTTTTTCCCCGCTTTTTTCCAGCTTGATGTCTTTTAATTCAATTAAGAGGGTCGACCCATGGCGCTCTCATTACCTACTCGTTTGCTTTCCTGAGGTTTTCTTTTTTTCCTTCTTCTTTTTTAGCTGCCTTCGTAATTCTGCGTTCACGTCACGGCGATCATAAATTAGCTAGGCGGAGTTTGAACCGTGCCAAAGAGAGAAAAAAAAAAGATCTCATTTTGCCCGGAGACAGGGCTGAGATTGGTCGTCTATAAGTGGCAACTCTGCCTGCTGATTACGCATTCATCCGACGTGACGAAGCATTTTTTCACAAAGTGAATAATCGGTAGCCCCACCTCTGTCACACCGAGAGCTTCACTAATCATTGCAAACACAATGGTCACTTTGGAGGAAGGGAACATGATAATGACCTTCAAACGTGTCCAGAACATAAGATACTATTAACCTGTATCCGGGACAATATTGCTGCCACAACGTCTGAAAAAGCCTGGCTCGGGAGCTCAGTTTCCGAGCCTGAGAGCTCTGTTCCGTGCAGGTACATGAAGTGTGTGTGCTGTTGGTCAGGCTGGAGGACGAGCTGAACTCTGAACGACTGATGGACTCGAAATGACGGTATTTAATTGACAAACTTGACCACAATTTTTTTGGTTTTGTTTACAAAGCAGCCTCTAACTTAATTGCCAGAAAGGGAATCGATGCAATCAAAATGTTTATCTGCAGCGGTTCAGAGCGAATCATTTCAAAGGAACAAACAAACAATGAAATAAACAAACAAACCAATAAATAAATGAATACCATGTGCATGTTATGGAGCAATTCGAATAAATTAAACATACAACAAAAGTCAAATAGTATCTATTATAAAAGTATTTATTATATTCCAGAATTCCAGTGGGTCAAATGTTTACGTACATCAAGTTCTCTTGAAACAGTCTGGAAAATCCGAAACGTTCAATTTCCAGTACTGTCATACTGGAAATGTGATGTGCATACCGTTAAAAAGTAGTAGCCCAGTGCTTAAATATGATTTTATAATCGGAAGGTTTGGATCCCCAAGCGACCACTCTTGGGCCCTTAAACAAGGCCCTTAATCATTTATGCTCCAGTATCATAACTGCTCCTGAGCTCTAAATCCAGCCTATAATGTGCCATATAAAAAGCTCCTTATGTTTTTTTGTTTTTGATTCACTTGTATCATGCAAGCAACTGAACAAGAGATCAGAAAAAAATGTGGACCCCCACAAATCGATCTTATTAGAAATTTCAAAAGCCAAGAGGAAACGTCCAAAATATTCTATGTGCATATAAAATTCATGTAAAATTCAAAAGAATTGGGCAAAAAACCCCTAACACTACCAACAGCAAACCAATGGGGAAATCGTGTTGAATGTAATGTAAGTTCTGCAAAAATCTGTCTCAGCTCTTATTTTAAAACGAGATCAAATCCACCTGTGAATAATGTTCCTCACTGGAGAATGTTGGACTTGTTTGGAAACGGCCTTATAACCCCATTTCCAGAAATCAAGTGTATTCCATGGCTTACATGGTAAAAGTTTTGGTCTCGCCCGCACATTCTCTACAAAACCTGCTGTCCGTTCTGTCATTTTTAACCTCCTCATTGGCAGTTCTTCAGATATAGTTTACTGAAGTGCAGTATTCAAAAACCCAGGGAGTAGAAAATCAGATGCATTGCAACCACGCTGATTCAACACACCAAACAAATCCTGTCTGAAAAGAGGCTGTTATTTACTTTCTGCATTTTCGATTCAACCGTCAGAACCATCAGAAGAGCACAGATGGTGTTTTCATAATATGAGCAAGTAAATCATGCAAATTGGCTGTAATGGACCATCAAGCATGTTGCCACTGTATATGATCAAGTAAAATTTATTACGTGGATGAAACGTAGTGTACACGAAAGCCTTCTTTTCCTCGGGTTATACAGGCTTAATGGGTTTTCAGTACCATTTCTAAAGCATTCTGGATTTAAACATGGACCACATGACAGACAGGAGAGAGACAGGACAGGTTGTGTTATGTACTGCACAATATTAGAATCTCATTCCTTTAAAAAAAAAAAACATTATAGGGTAGAAATGTCGAGTATAATAAGCATTTACTGTTGCCTGGCTGGAGGTAGTGGTTATTTAAAAAAGACAGGATGTGCTTGAAATGCCCGATGTGGCTCTTACCCATCAGCCATTGCGCGTTAAAGGTGGCGCTGATTGGGAGGGACGAGGGACTGTCCCGGCTGTATGCCTTCACCACGTAGCGCTCAATTACACCTCTGACCTCGGGCGGCTCCTCCCAGCTCACCTCCGCGCTGGAGCCATTTACACCGGCAACTCTGGAGGGAGGCAGCACACTTTGTGGAGCTGCAAGATGGATCAGAGTGGAAGGAGAGTGAGAGAAGAGGGAAAGAGAGGGAGGAAAGAGTGGGTGTCAGGCTAAAGAAAAAGCAGCACACATATTCTTCACATTTAATAGACACACTAAATCATATCCAGCCATTAGCATAAATACAATTTATTAGAGTTGTAACTTTTTCAGCACTGATTTAATATCGCTGTACATCCACCGTTCAGACCGGCTCGTATTTCACACACATACGGATCCTTTTTTTTTTTAATATATACAAAAAAAAAAAAAGACTTGCAAAGAAATATTGTAAACAGGACAATGTAGGCAAAACAGTGCAATAAGGTATAATATGACCTGCTCTATCAATACATTCATCTAATTGGGCAAAAAAAATAAATCATTTTAGCATATTGTCTAAAAAATCTAACAAATATCCATAAAAAAATTCGTAAAATATACATATATAATATACATAGCAGAAAAAATACTCTATGTAGGTATAAAGTATACGTATTTATATCTATATAATCTGTATATCCACACACCGGGCTTCACTCTGTTATGCCAGCTTTTTCTTCTTCCTCTCATTCATCACCTTCTCCACCCAACCCTTCATTTGAAAGGCGGCACCTTTTCGTGATGCGCCCTCTTTACCCTGAGCTGCACAATAAGCTATCGCTAAGCACCATCTCATCTCCTTGACTGCTACATATATTGCGCTGATAAGAAGGAAACGGGCTGACCTGAAAACTATGACACAAATATCAGTACGGTGCTTGGAGTGTGTGTGTGTGTGTGTGTGTGTGTGTGTGTGTGTGTTTGTGTGTTTAAGACTGTCCTACCTGTCTCCCGACTGCGTCCTCGCTGCCACGCTCCAGCTGTCCACCCTCCCTCTCCAGATGCTATCACTCTGTACAAGTACTCTGTTCACACAATAAAGTGGATTTCATTTAATATGGTATAAAGCAAGACCTTTGGCATTACACACAGGCTGGCGCATAAAAAATAATTTGAATATATGTTTAAAGTATCGGCTCGAAGGATAAAGAAAGCACCCGTTCTTTAAATTCTATTTAACATACACTGAGGAAAAGAAGTATTTGGACACCCTGCTATTTTGCAAGTTCTCCCACTTAGAAATCATGGAGGGGTCTGAAATTGTCATCGTAGGTGCATGTCCACTGTGAGAGACATAATCTAATTACAATGTTTTTTACCAGGTTTGCACACACTGCAGGAGGGATTTTGGCCCACTCCTCCACACAGATCTTCTCTAGATCAGTCAGGTTTCTGGCCTGTCGCTGAAAAACACAGAGTTTGAGCTTGAGAGTTTGAGCAGAACCTTGATATGCTTCTTACAGAGCCACTCCTTGGTTATCCTGGCTGTGTGCTTTGGGTCATTGTCATGTTGGAAGACCCAGCCTAGACCCATCTTCAATGCTCTAACTGAGGGAAGGAGGTTGTTCCCCAAAATCTCGCAATACATGGCCCCGGTCATCCTTTCCTTAATACAGTGCAGTCGCCCTGTCCCATGTGCAGAAAAACACCCCCAAAGCATGATGCTACCACCCCCATGCTTCACAGTAGGGATGGTGTTCTTGGCATGGTACTCATCATTCTTCTTCCTCCAAACACATTTAGTGGAATTTAGTGGAATGACCCGAACGTTTTATTTTGGTCTCATCTGACCACATGACTTTCTCCCATGACTCCTCTGGATCATTCAAATGGTCATTTGCAAACTTAAGACGTGCCTGGACATGTGCTGGTTTAAGCAGGGGAGCCTTCCATGCCATGCATGATTTCAAACCATGACGTCTTAGTGTATTACCAACAGTAACCTTGGAAACGGTGGTCCCAGCTCTTTTCAGGTCATTGACCAGCTCCTCCCGTGTAGTTCTGGGCTGATTTCTCACCTTCTATAGGATCATTGAGACCCCACGTGGTGAGATCTTGCATGGAGCCCCAGTTCGAGGGAGATTGACAGTCATGTTTAGCTTCTTCCATTTTCTAATGATTGCTCCAACAGTGGACCTTTTTTCACTAAGCTGCTTGGCAATTTCCCCATTGCCCTTTCCAGCCTTGTGGATGTGTACAATTTTGTCTCTAGTGTCTTTGGACAGCTGTTTGGTTTTGGCCATGTTAGTAGTTGGATTCTTACTGATTGTATGTGGTGGACATGTGTCTTTATGCAGCTAACGACCTCAAACAGGTGCATCTAATTTAGGATAATAAATGTAGTGGAGGTGGACATTTTAAAGGCAGACTAACAGGTCTTTGAGGGTCAGAATTCTAGCTGATAAACAGGCGTTCAAATACTTATTTGCAGCTGTATCATACAAATAAATAGTTTAAAAATCATATATTGTGATTTCTGTACATCCACTGCCTATTTTCACATTATTTACACAAGTTCTGATCTTACGTCTCTCTATGTATAGTTTTACTCTTCACTTCTAAACATCGCTAACAGTCGGACATGGACTACACACTGTATCAGTGTAAAGGTTCTGTGTGGGGATACATGCACCGTCCTATGTGCATCAATCCACCACTTAATACCCTCATTATGGCACCATCGCTATAGAAACCATCATTATTATAAAGAAAAAATGGCATTACTAAAAGAGGAAACCCAATTAACACAATTAAGCAAGTCCCCTTTCACTGCAGCCACAACCGCACCGTCTGCAGAAGCATCGATGTTGAACTCATTAATTGACTCCTGGTTTTCTGTGCTTTTTGTAATGAACAGAACAGAACCTTGGCCTGTTTTTTTATGTATTGTTTTAGTGGATGTTCTGAAAAGTTGTTTGTTCATGTACATGTTCATCATTTACACCAAAAGTTCATAAATTTTCCGTTTCGTTTTTATTCATATTCAAAAGGGAATCAAGCGAAACTAAAACGCAGAGGTGCGGCAGGAGGGGAACAAAATCTAAATGTTGTGGGCGGGAGAAAATTATTTTTTTTCTGCGTATTTGGGACAGAAATTGGGACAGCGGGTGGGAAAGAAACTAAAAAAATCCACCCAATGTGCAATATCAGGAGTAGAGCTTGCTTTCAGAAGAGATCAAGAGGTGCCTTGCTTTCGGTCTCCTCCGATTCAAAAAGGGGAAACAAAAAAAAACAAAAAGGAGAGATAAAGGGGGCTGACCATGAACTCAGCCATGACCTCTGCATGCCCTTGGCTGAGGGCTGGATGTTTTGTCTGGCACTTATGAAAACAAAAAACTAACAAAAGAAGAAATCAAAAACAAGCTGAACGATATCATGAGTCATGGCGGAAGGCCAAAAGCAAGAGGCCAGGATATCTTTAGGTCAACGAGCTGAAGGTGCTGATGGGGATGTGTGTGTGTGTGTCTGTGTGTGTGTATATATGTGTGTGTGTGTACCAGTGAAGGGCTGCAGAGTCAGATCCAGAGCACTGATCCCGTTGCCTGTGTACACCAGGATTGAGTCGTTTCCCCGGCAGTTAACGCTGGTGTCAGCTGACAGGCATCCATCCAGATTGACTCTGACAGCGGCACACGACACCATGGCCAAGTTTAAGACAGGACCACTTGCAGCCAATCGAACGTCCCTGATGCAGCCACCGAATCCTGCAGGAAAGGTGAGTGAGAGAGAGAGAGAGAGAGAAAGACGAGGAAGGGAGATGGATCACATTCTGCTCTGGCCTAATTATCTAAAGCAAGGAACATCGTCAGGGGCATCGAAATGAGCAAGAGAGGGAAGAGAGGGGGATGAGTGGACACAGAAAACGACAGAAAGAAAAGAAAAAATTTATACTGCACATTTTTAACTATAATTTAATACGAATTTGGGATTAGACATGAGCTTAGTAAGATAAAAACAAAAAACCTTAAGAAAAGACGGATTTTAAATGCATAGTCATTTTTAGAACACATTATGCTTTGATACCACATTATATTATATGCACCATATATATATATATATATATATATATATATATATATATATATATATATATATATATACACATATATACACTCAGTGCACCATATTGACAAAGTGAAAACCAGGCAGTGCTCATCACCTGCACAATACCATCTAAAAAGTGAAGCATGATGGTGGCAGCATCATGCTGACCAGGCAAATGGGCAACTGATCAGGGTAGAAGGGAAGCTGAGTGGAGCAAAACTACAGAGATATCCTCAATAATAACATGGATTACAGTGCTTAGGACCTCAGTCTGGGCTGAAGGTTCACCTTTCAAAGTGACAACTTTACTCTATAAATGATTGGCCCAGTCACAGCCTTTATTTTGACTTTATTGAACGTCCCGAGAGAGACCTGAAAGGGGGTGTCCACCGAGACTCCCCAACTATTCTTGAGAGGATTTGCAAAAAGAAAAGGCTAAAAATCCATCAATACAAAGTATTGAATGTCTGAATACTAATGTGGATGTAAGATTTCAGTTGTCATTCAATTGTCATTATTGGGTACTGAATGTGCATATTAATAAAAAAAAATAATAATAAAAAAAAAAAAAAAAAGGGGTCTGAATACTTCTCGAATGCACTGTGTGTGTGTGTGTGTGTGTGTGTGTGTGTGTGTGTCTGACCATGCAGCAGACTGTGCTGGTGCAGCGCTGGGTGCTGAAGTCCACCTGGGACGCCTCCTATATAAAGTGGAGAGGTGATATTGAGGTTTCCACCTCTCTCGCTCCTGTGCTGCTCCAGCGCATGATTCAGAGCAGCTCTGGTTAATGCTCCACGCTTCAGCATCATGACAGAGTTCCAGCCTCCATCACAATAGGACAGGCCCACCCACACAGCAAGCTCCGCCTTCTGATCACCCCAACGCAACGCCCATGAGAGGATCCCGCCTTGCAGCTCCGCCTACACAAACACACAGTAATTACAGAGCATTGCAATATGGGATTTATATTTTAGCCTCTAGTTTCCATACACTGCACTGAACACACTTCTGGAATTAAAAGAGCCTAGACTTTTTTTTATCCTGACTAACTTTGTTCCAAACTCACCAAAATATAATCCTCGCCATTGATATCGTATGCGAAAAGCAGGAGCGAATTCAGCTGATCAGTTTTGAACTCGAAGGAGATTTCAAATTCATCCCCACCAGTGAACACGTCCAGGTCCAGTTTGAGAAATCCTGAAAAACATTACAACACGAACCTAACACCTAACAATTTACCATGTCTTACTGTGCAATACAGGTCTATATTATCTACAAAGTTTTATAACAAATGGCCATTACCATGTCCGAGGAAATAGGCCCCAAACTCCGAATGTGCAGGACAGCCCTCCCAGTCCCTATACGTCTCATGTTCCTCCAGGGCTGAGTCCCAATCTAGTGGCTCCCAAATAGCCTCAGGACTACTGCTTCTCTGGATGAGCACATCCCTCACGCAGCCTGCGAAACCTTTACGTGCCAAACTGGCCAGACCTACAGACACACAAACACACACACAGCCATTTAGTCATGTATGGACAAAGCACACACAATGCTCCGAGATGCCACACTGACAGAAAATGATGCGATACCAGTGTCTTGGCGATAAATAGTGAAATTCTCTGGAAGGCCTCCAAAAAAGATCCCTGTATTTTGGCCAATTATGGTGCTGCCACTGGTTGCTGCACTTGAGCCTGGAGTAAGAGCAAGAAGAAAACCAAGCGAAGACACTCAATACGTGTAACAACTCTATATATATATATATATATATGTGTGTGTGTGTGTGTGTGTGTGTGTGTGTGTGTCTACACATCTCTTCACTGCTATAGCCTTTATAATATTATATAACATATTATCTATATATATTTATGCACAATTGCTCATATATATATATATATGGAAACTGCATTTCGTTGCTGTGTACCTGTACTATGCATTGCCAATAAAGTTCTGTCTGTCTGTCTGTCTGTCTGTCTGTCTGTCTGTCTGTCTGTCTGTCTGTCTATCTATCTATCTATCTATCTATCTATCTATCTATCTATCTATCTACAGTATTAGGGATGGTAAGATTAATGCATTGATTTGAAAAACATCTGCTTTGGATAATTGGCATTTCTATCATGATGCATAATTTTGATCATATTTACATCGGTACAAAATTATTTATTTGTATCAAATTATTAGTGGATGTGCTACGCTTTGATTATTTAAAAAACGGACCAAAAATTCGGGACCAATATCTTCTATGTAGATCGATTTCTCCTCGCTAAACTGTATCTCGAGCGCGTTCTTCCAGCACCGCTGCTGCTACGTGAATATGGCGTATCACAACACTAAGGAGACCGAGGCGTGTCCTGAGAGTCAAATAGAATAGAGATTAACATGGCAGAGGTAGAGCTGCGTCTTCCTGGAGACACAACAGGAAAAGAACATCTGGTTTTATTTACATTTCTTTTATCTTTGCACTACAAAGGCCTGTCCGTGAAGAGCCATGCTGTAGAGGTCAGAAGGCACTCAAGTAAATTGACAATTTGCTTATATATATATATATATATATGGAATTTGCAGTGATCATAAATATGTGTGTAGGTTGAAAAATGTGTATACTGAATATTTATGGCTTACAGCAGTGAAAATAAGTGTAGATTATTGAATAATCCTGCTAATAACTCCAGACTGAAAGAAGAGGCTATCTCGACACTAAATGCCAAATGTTCAATGTCTTCTAGCCTACAGCAGATAATGTCATAACCTTAATGAAGTCACAGGCACACAGCAAATGAGCACCACACACACACACACACACACACACACACACTCACTCACTCACACAAGGGTGCTCAGTGAGATGTCTAGAGAAGTGCTTTGCCAGTTATAATTAAAATTCAAGTTCTGGAGAGGAGCAGCGTCTGTACTCTAATTATTCTAATCGCATAATGAATAGCAAAGATTAACTCTGATAGTCTCTTTGGCTTCCATGAGTACGAATGTAAGGGGAGGGGACATAAATATAGGGTACATGTGTGTGGGTGTCATTACCATGGTATTGATCATCTACAGTGATAGTTCCCAGGGCTTGCTTTCTAGTAGCGATCAGTCGGTGCCATTGGTTGTCGTTATACTTTCGCCCTCCATCATCTTGTGGACTGATGGCCACGGCCGAGGCCTAACATCCAAAACAGAGGGTGAATAACACGTCAGAACTGCTGTTCATGTACATTTACATTAATGGCCTTTGAATGACTTACATATATCTCATTCCTGACAACTGAGAAAGCGTTAAAATTATTTTATAATCAATTATTTTTTTTATAAAAATATGACTTGTTCATTTATTAATAATTGTGTGATTTAATTGCATAGAACTATAGCCTGCTGTCATGGGGCTACATATGAGGTACGCCCTGAAAATGAACCCCTCAGATGTTCTCTCAGATGAGTGACATCACTGAAATTCTTTTAAACCAATAGGATCAATGTTGCACTATTACAACATTCCCTTAAAACTTAAAGTCTATTTATTTCAGCATTTAAAGCTTCTACAACAAAATACGTGATGTTCTCAAAAGGTCTAGTTTTGTAACATGCCAACAGATGGCAGCACAAGGCTGCACACACAGTCCCAAGGAGCACCAACCTTCATTAGTCAGTGTACCAAAAAGCATCGTCCTGTGTCCTGTGGGAGATGTGCAACTGGGGCTATTCTGATCATGTGCGTTACCACGTCTGCGATTTTTATCAAGGATAGAATGTCCAAAAAAGATCCACAAAGAGCAAACGTGAATTTCGGCGTGAAACTGGGCAAAACTGCCAGGTAGACGTTTAACCCGATTCAGCAAGTTTATAGCGATGCAGTTTTAAGTGGCATCACTGAAAGATAGCGAGAGATCAGGAACACCTTCAATATTGTGTTGGTCCCCCTTTTGTTGCCAAAACAGTCCTGACCTGTCGAGCATCAACAGCAATATTTTTTTTTTTCACCAATTTGAGCTACAGGAGCTCGTCTGTTGGATCGGACCACACGGACCAGCCTTCGCTCCCTATGTGAAACAAAGAGCCGACTATGACCCTGTCGCTGGTTCACCACTGTTCATTCCTTAGACCACTTTTGATGGATACTGAGCACTGCAAACCAGGAACATTCCAAAAGAGCTGCAGTTTTGGGAGATGCTCTGACCAGGTCGTCTAGCCGTCACAATTTGGCCCTTGTCAAACTCCCTCCAACACGTCCACTTTGAGGAAAGAATGTTTACTTGTTGCATAATAAATATATCCCAACAACTAACAGCTGCCATGGTAAAGAGATAATGTTATGCCTGTTCGGTGTATATAGGGTGAAAAAAATGTCTCTAGGTTTGGGGGTTCGCTCAGGGACACAGGAGCGGCAGCTTGGTGTATCTGGGATTTGAACTTAGTGCCGGAAATGCCAACCACTGCAGCATCACCCATCTCTGGCTCTGAATGAAGGCTGAGATCTGTATATCTTTGATCTTCATTTCTTTGGCCCTTCGATGCTTAGTTGATCCTCTCTTAAGTTTGCATTTTTTTTTCTGGATAGACAGAGTCTTCCCATTATGATGCCAGAGAGTGTACACAACTTATTGTCCTAGAACGGCTCACCTCTATCTATCCGGAGCGAAAGTAGGATTGTTTCATTAAAATTATATTACACTATCCCTTGTGTCTCCTTTGAAAGCTGAGGGTCCCAGAACTTTATTGCACTGGCTGTAACACTTTCACTTTCAGCCCCCTTGTTGCTGGGAGGAACCTGCTGCCAAATTCCATTTTCGTGAGTTGCTTTTTTTCCCCTTCTTCTTCTCCTTCCCTGCAATAGGCTCAGAACCAAATTCTGCCTGGAGATTGGAAGCCCCACGCACGCTGTAAATTAGAAGCTCTGGCACCGGCGATGTTAAGATGGGGGTTATTGTCCTGCTAAAATATGACATCACTCCGGCTTTCACATTTTAAACAGCCTGCTGGAGTGTTCTGCAGCGAGCGAAAGCAAGACACGAAGTATCACATCTCCTCCTAGTGACGGAGATTTAATGACAGAATCGATATATGTATGGGTGCCAGGGCCTGCGATATGTTTACTGCAGAAAGGAGATGGCCTTAAGTATCAGCCAGAGGAGACACAACATGCCGTCGTAATACCACGCCTTTTCTCAGCTCAAGACTTCAAGCTATTAGACATCACCTGGACATGTTTTCCCAAGAAGCTCATGGGACCATCAATAGCAATGATACTAATCCATCGAATTTTTTTTCCATGATAGGCATAACAGTCAGGGTTTTTATATATAATATCACTTGGACTGCTTATCATACTAAGACCAGGGCTGATCCCTCTTCAGGCTCCTTCCACTGGCCTCCTGTTAGTTTTTAGGCCTTTAGGGTCATATCTTTTTATACTATTGGCCTACAGTTTGCTGCTAGGTGTCTGAAATCTTCCCCTATATTGCTTTTGGCTGTTCGACAGTCCTGGTGGTTTTTACCACAGTTCCTACACATTGTTTGTTTAAAAATTCCATACTTTTCCAGACTCAAATATGAACACGTCTCTAAAGATTTATAAGGATTTAACCTCTGATTTTGAACTCCATATTTATAAATGTTTCCTCACAACATCCAATCACAGATGTGCAGATCCGGTCTAGCGCTGATCTTTTGGTCTTCTCCTAACTACGCGAAAAAACATCTATTGGACATGTCCACACATACATTTTAAAAATGCCTATCGTTCTCCCAGTTTTCGCTTTTCGTCCACACTGAGACAGCGTTTTCAGAGACTTATAAACACGATTGCCGAGGCCAAAGCTACTGTCTGGTTTACAAGGTGAGCCTGGAGGGCATGATGCTACGAGACCTGCTCCACTTCTCATTTTTGTTTTTTCTTTCCTTCCTTTCTGTCTTCCTTCTTTCATTCTTTCTTTTTTTCTTTCTTTCTTTCTTTCTTTCTTTCTTTCTTCCTTCCTTCCTTTCTTCCTTCCTTCCTTCCTTTTTTTTCTTTCTTTCTTTCTTCCTTCCTTCCTTTCTTTCTTTCTTTCTTTCCTTCCCAATTACAGAAACCACTTTACCTGGAGTTGTTGTAAAGCCCTTACAAAATAATCCTCTTTCTTTAATGACTCTTTTTCCATGAAGATCCTCTTCAAGCATTCAAAAATTAAAAAAAGAACTTATTGCACCAATTAAGATCCACAAAACCGAAGATAAAATCAAATCACTTCAAAGACCCTTGTGACAAAAAAAAGAAAAAAAAAAAGAAAAAAAAGACCAGGTTAACATTGCATGGCTTAGGGTTGCCAAGTCTAAGAATAAATGTTATACTTCATTGCAAGCCCCAAATTGTTAGTACCAATCAGCTTGGTTGCAGAGACTTTGGCCTTGTTATTACTTGTGTTTAGTTGTGACTGTATTATCGGACTTGCAACCAAACATCCTCAGAGGCTGTAAGTCAGTGGTACCGCTCGTATTCACTGGTCTGGAACCCTTTCCCGGGCTGAGACAAGCTAGATAGCATCGACGTTTGCGGACGTCCTCACGATGTCTAGCGTTTCTTAAAAATGTATTTTTTAAGTATATCTGATACCAAATAAGTTTCTCTTTCTCCCTAGGCATAACAAGTCTAACTCGGACGTATTAATGTGTGCAGAGTGCTACAGACATGTTTTGCCAGACAAACTTGGCTGTAACAGTTTCCCTCTGAACAGCCAATCAAAGGACGGAAAAATGCTGACGCTATGAGGCGAATTTTAAATCTGATTGGTTAAAGAAACAGATTTATTTTTTATATAGACTAAGGTACATTGGCCAGCACTACTGACTTTAAAGGCCCTGGGCAGATTAGACTGACATGGCAGCACATTAAGGCTAAAATTTTATTGGACAAAAAATCTAACATCCACATACACGTACTGGAAGCAGTGCAGCCAAGAGAAACGCTACGAAAAGGCAAAAAAAGGCTAAGAAAAATGAAGTTTTCATCCTTCAGGGAAGGGACGACATATTGCTCTAATAGAGAAACACGTTAAAACCTTGTGGTAATGAGTTATTGTTTTATTTTGACTGACCAGTCAGCAGTGTTACAGTTGCTCTTCCAGTCTGTTCGCAATTAAGTCTTTTTGTTTAGGGGTCAATTTATGTCCCCATCCGTATTCTGTTGGAAGTGGTGGCTGTATCACGGTTCCTCTGCAGGGTTCCTGAGCTTACTCTTAATGATAGGGCATTCAGCTTGACAATAATAGAAAGCTTTAGAGTAAATACAATGCTTCTCCAGATTGAAAGAAGGCAGCTAAGGCTGGCTGGTTTACCTTACAAGGAAACCCTCTGAACAGCTCCTACATATATAGGGTGTCTTATACAGTATATGGGATGCCCCATTGGAGGGAGACCAGCCAGCTGTGATACATGTGGTGTTTCCTTAGAATGAATCAAAATGAACAGTTAACACTTTCTGACTAATAAAGATTGAATTAACCTGCACTGTGGAATGATAGGAAGTCATAGTTACAGTGGCTGGTTTATACCCTCAAACAATAATAAAACTATATCTAAGGGGCATCCAATGGGTAGATATATGAGAATGGGTTCCCTTTAGAGACCTGTTTATTTCAAGGTTTCTTCCTCATCATTTTATGAAGGGCAAACCACCATTACCTCTTGGTGTAGCTCGCTCATTAGGGATAAACTTAATTGGTCAAATTTCTGAATATAAAATTTGCATTTGTATTCTAGTTATACAATTATAATGAACTTTGTTACCCAGCTTTTTTGTGCTTGAATTATCCAGGCATTGTTAACTGCTTTAAATGTGAACAATCTGGACACTCAAATACCCATTTTTTTATTGTTTCAAAGTCACACCTCGCTTCATAATGGATAAAAGTGGCCTTTCGGAAGGTGCGAAAGAAACATTTTGAGCAGAAGTATCAAGCAACATCATTAAGCAGCACCATTAATATTGAAATGATGATTTTTTTTTTTAAACAATATCAGTCCAAAATGTTTTCACCCAGGAGTTTGCTTTAGAAATTCCCCACCTTTCTTTACCTTTTGGTCTATATGCATATTAACCGTTCTCCCGTAGAGCCACCGTATTATATTTCCGCCCGAGAAAACTGACTGACCGCCTGACACTACCTGATTGATATGACGAACCTTAAATATGCTGTTTAAAAATAATAAATGGTGATCTCTATATTCTGCTCAGCAAGCAGGTGCTGAAAGCTCAGACGCCATGAAAATAGCAATGCTCATCTCCCTGCTGACTGAGAAGGAGCTGAATTGGGAAAGCTCTATCTGTAAATGTCATGGTTAAAAAACATACCTTATCGTTGCTCCGCATTTCTATTCTGGTCTGGTTTTTTGCTCCGGATGGTAAGAACTTTGGGACTGAAGCCACCAAGCCACCACAGCTATATCCAGAAATTGATGGAACAACCAATTTACAGTAGACATTTATTTGCCAGTAACTATAATATATATATATATAT
>MU570271.1:1381844-1415904 GCA_024362625.1 Silurus asotus
CACTCTGTGTGTGTGTGTGTGTGTGTGTGTGTGTGTGTGTGTGTGTGTTGGTTTGTGTGTGTGTATAATATATATATATATATATATATATATATATACACGTGTGTGTGTGTGTAGTCCATGCTTCCTCGAATGTAAGACGCTGATTAAGGAAACCTGGCATTGTTTGCAACGGCTTTTCGAAGGAACTAAATAATCTTTCATGAGACAGCATTTCATAAACTGCTCATTAATTTCATCATTACAAAGAGTGTGTGGGGAAGCATACCAGTCTCCTGTGTCACGCCCAATTAGCATCCCATGGTGCTAATCCCATTAGAATTGTTGAATTCGTTAATGGGGGAACTAATGGGCATGCTATCAGGGGACATTAATTGGGCATGACACCACTTTTAGTTATAATTATCAAACTACCCCCAACAAACTGTGTTCATAAACGCAAAAACTTGGGAGATTTCAGTGACAGTGGCTATTAGTGAAGAGAGATCTGCAGATGTCGTGTTGGTACTGGTCTCTTGATGGCTTTTATGATCATATGGGCAAGTGGCGGTGAGCTGGCAATACATTGTGACATCATTAGCGTGCTACCAACAGCGTTTTACAGTACTTATGACTCCGGGTAATGAGATAATTGGTTTTCAATTCAAAAGGTTTTTCACTTTGAATGTTTCTGTGCAGGGGATAGTTGTGTGGGATCAAGAATAAGTATTTCCCTCTTGGAAAAACATATTTGTTTGGAATTAAATGCTGTTCTTTTATACTGTATAACTAGTGTAGCATTTTTAACACAAGGTACAGCTTTTGAAACCAGGGTTTCTGCAGGTTTTACAGTCAAATTGAAGACCTTTTTACGAGCATTACGATTGAAATATAAACCTAAATCACAAATCAAAAACATATACACAAATAAGTTGTTAGCAACTCGTCTTAACCGAGCACAAGTATAAATTTTTTTTAGCAAGTTTCACTAAAATTGCACTTCCCCATAAAATCCGTTTTACATTTATGGTACAATCCAAGAGAGATTCGTGCCAATAACAAAAAGCTGATTGGCTGATGCATGTTGGTCTCATTTGTTGAAACACACTGGCAACAACAACAAAAAAAACATTCTAAAATGCTGCAGGTGCATTTAAATGAGCATTAGAGCAACGTCGGAAACTTAAGACCTGTTTAGAATTATTTAAGACCTAGAACAGCGAATTCGAGACTTTATAAGGCCTTCAATTTTGTTTTGGATATATTTACACTTTTTGAGTAACCCTGAAAAATTATTTCACAATACAAGGCAGATTAAATACATAGATAAAAAAAGGGGTTCGCCAAAGCGGATCATCCGTCTCCAAACTACTCTGTCTTCTACATCTGCATGTCTTTTCTCACCACATCCATAAACCGCCGCCTTGACCTTCCTTTTTTTTCCTTCCTGGCGGCTCCATCCTCAGCATTCTCCTACCGATATACCCCATGTCCAAACCATATCAATCGCACTTCCCTCACCTTGTCTGCAAAATGCCCTACATGCGCTGTCCTTTTAATAAACTAGTTTCTAATCCTGTCCATCGTCGTCACTTCCAATAAAAATCTCTACATTAGTAGATATAATAGTAAATAAGTGTTTACCACTGCCATTTCCATCCTTTCAGCAAAATCTACCACCATCTGCCCTTCCACATTCCTCTTCTTAAGGCCATACCTACCCATCACTTCTTTATCACCTCTGTTGCTTTTCATCTATCTCACAACCCACTTGTGGAGCATAGGCACTGAAGGCATTTATCATCAAACCTTTACGTTCATCACCCTATAAGAAACTCCCTTCACCTCCACTACATTTTACTGTCCCCCTCTTTCAGGATCACCCCTGCACCATTTCTCTTTCCATCCACACCATGATAGAACAGTTTAAACACCTCCAATGTTCCTGGCCCTACTTCCTTTCCACTTGGTCTCCTGAACACACGTCTACCTTTTTCTGCTACCTCTCTCCCTTTACCAGTCATAGTACCAACATTTAAAGTGCCCACCCTAACCTCCACTCTCCTACACTTCCCCTTCTTCTGCTGTCTCTGTAGACATCTTCCCCCGCTCTTTCTCCTCCTTTGGCCAACAGTAGCCCAGTTTCCACCAGTACCCTGTTGGCTAACAATACCTAAAGCGGTATCTATAGGTGCAAATAAACGGACTTTAACTTTTTCTAAATATTGAGGTCAGGCAGCTATAAAGTGACCTTTATCTTACCTGAGGGTCAAAGAGGAAATAGGGCCGGCCGTTGCGCATTTGCAGAGCCACAAATTCTTCTTGCTCTCCAGGGGAAAAAGCACACAGGATCAGTCCATCTTCCATCCGTGTTCGGAAGCTCAGCTGAACACCTGCAAGGGGGTAAAAACATGTAAACATCTAACACGACTCTAATTAGGTATCTGAAGAGAGTATAGAAAAGCGTATACAGAGAAATCGAAAACCTAAAACATAAACTGTGTTAACACTTTCGCACTGCACGCTGGCGTTCATCTTATCGGACATTTTTAATAAATGAAAATGAATTTTTTTCATTTTATAGATGGAAGTCTGTAATGATATTGGCCCAAAGAGGATTGGATTGCTGTATGTTGAGTATCACGGTTCTGGGTTTGGACCGTTTAAGTTTTGTGTTTTATTTGCTACAAATGCCACAATAAAATAATACCATTCACCATTTCAGCTAGTAGGCTAGTGTATGAAAACTGAGGATGGATGAAGAACTGCTTATGCAAAACTTGTAGGTTCAGCATAGACCATCTCTTGTGTGATCAGCTTTTTTTTCGGACATGCTCTTCACATCCATCAGCAAGACAAACCAATTCCTGAAGGAAAGGCACAAGGGCAGTCTCTGAGGTCTGTGTTCTGACAGGTCTGTTTACAGGAGCAGTGGTCAGTGGCCTCCCTGAGCCAAGCGATAAAGAATGAGATGCACCTTAGAGGGTCTCAAGACAAGAGTCCATACATAGGAAGATGTGCGTCAGCAATTTAGGAATCGTTTGGAGTAGTTCACTGTATGTACATTTGGGAGATTGGGGGGAAAAAAACCTTGGTAAAGCCATAAAATATAGAAATATTTGAAAGGTTGAATGACATTTTTACTTTTAATGCTACTACTGCTATTAGTGTTTATAATGTTTGTCCATTTTACAAGTGCTTCTAAATTAAACCAAATATAAAAAAAAGAACACAAAATAAAATGTAGTCATTTTGTCCACCACTTTTTTCTGTAATAAATAAATCTAGATATAAACTTAAATGTCATAAAAAAAAAGCTTTATAATATTTTATTTATCTTCATCAAAATACTTTTTAGGTTGATCTCATGTAACATACTGCACATTTGTTGTAGTAATTTCTTTCTTTCTTTCTATCTATCTATCTATCTATCTATCTATCTATCTATCTATCTATCTATCTATCTATCTATCTACATCTTTGTCCAATCATCTTAATGCTAGTTTTTAGGTGATGGTCTACTATTAGTGTTTATAACAAAATTTCTATAATAATAATTCTAAATATATCGCTATAATAAATTGAATGAATATTGCAACTTTCATAGAGATGATCCATTAAAAAGCAAATACGAACCTGGATGTTGATAAACGTTGACCAGTGCTTAGAACCCAAATCAGCTCAGATGAAATGGATAAAAAAAAATGTAATCCAAGCCCAATTTTTTATTTATTATACCAAACCTTTTTTCCTAATAATTTGAAACAATAAATCCACAAAAAGCTAAATATTTCTGACAAAAAGTAACAGGCAAAAACCAAACACAGAGCAAAAATAAATTAGAAACTGGGTCAGGTGAAAACACAGAGGTACATTAATGGGATACAGGTGGCAACAATGAGACAATTAACAAACCAACCATGTGAGAGAACCCAATGTGAGGGATAATCAGGAGTCCAAAAGTTCCTGAAAACCAGGAATGTGTTTTCACCCACACTGGGTTAAAGCCATTTATGAATCTCAAATCAATTTAAATCAAATTTTATTTGTCACATACACATAGATACAGGGTACGACATGCAGTGAAATCTAATGATTAGTCAGTCTCGTCCTGTTTCAGTTTCGTATATAGTGGATCAGTGAGGTTCCCTGGTGGTCTAGTGGTTAGGATTCGGCGCTCACCGCTGCGGCCCGGGTTCGAGCCCCGATCAGGGAATCGACCCCAGCCATTAGGGTTGTACAAGCCGGTCCCAAGCCCAGATAAATGGGGAGGGTTTCATTAGGAAGGTCATCCAGCATAAAAACATTAAACATGCGGATTTTTGTTTTTGTTTTTATTCATATATTCGTATGTATTTGCATTTTGACCTGATATAGTTTGGGGTTTATTATGGGGTTAAGTTTTCACCAATAAAATCGTAAAAAAAGAAACACATTACTTGTTCATTTTAAACATGCTCCTAAAGATCCATTGACCACTGTTCCTGCCTCTCTCCCCATCTCGGGTCTGCCCAATCCTTCCAGGTCTGCCTCCGGATAGTGTCCTCTTAGACTGGAGGTGACTCTGTGCAGCTGGAGATGGTTTCTAATCACCGCCCTGGGGTTTCATGACATTCCGGAGTAAGAACAAGAGCTTTGAGGATGGATTTGGACTGTATTTAATGTCACCAGTCTGCTACATTGACTCAAGACTACAGTTTGCTTCTGATCATCGTCACTGCACCACACCACAGTCGCCACCGGCCCACTCATCAGGGACAAACTTACACTTATAAAGAACATCTTAGTCATTTTTATCACCACATTATCTGTGTAAAGCTGCTTTGAGACAATGTTCATTGTTAAAAGCGCTATACAAATAAATATGAATGGAATTTAATTAAAACTCATCTTATTTTATCTTGAATTAAATGACATTCAAGATTCGTCTATGCAATTCTTTAATTCAAGACAAAAAACTATTTAATAGAAAATTTATTTGGACAGATTCTGACAGCTGGTTGAACCATTTTGCGTTTAATGACTTCTGCATTGAACTGATGCTGAGATGTTTTGGGGGTTGAAACCATTCAGGTGAGGATCAGTATAATATATTTTGATCAACATAAACAACTGATAATGTAGGAAACTGCAGATGACTGTACACAATCAATTAAAAGAGTTTGCGATTTGATCAAAGCAACTAAAAATTGCTTTTATGATGTGCACAAGTGACTCCATGATGTGGAGGTTGAACAAGTCATTTTGAGAATTTTTTCTGATTTCTAAACTAAAAAAAGCTCAAAAAAAACTGAAAAACACTGGAAAAAGAGATCAATCAGTGTTTGAATAATTAATATCATTCTATTGATAGATTGATGTTAGATTAATGTTCTAAGATTAAGAGTCTTTTCATATAAACTGAGGTGATTGAGTAAGAATCTTGTGACAAAAATGATAACATTATAGCCATAATAAATCATAGTAATTTGGATACTTAAGTACATTTGAAGGCAAATATTTTTGTACTTTTAATTAAGTGAAAGTTTAAATGGAGCACTTTTACTTTTACTGGAGTCATTTTTAACTGTATCTCATCTTCTACTGAAGTACTTCCTCCACCACTGCTTATCATTTCTAACACTGCTTATAAGTTTTTTCTTTGCCAATGTTGTCACTGGTTCATTCATTGAGGATAAACTTATAGGCGGTAACACAAATTCCTATTTGATATCCTAATTATCTCTATTAAGCTACTTTGCAACAATGTCAATCGTTAAATACGCTATCGAATATGCTAGATCGATAACGAAAAAGCTTTGCATTTTATTTGCGTATCGTGGCACGAAATGTATCTGTAGAGGCCAGAGATAAATTTCCATTGAGAGAAAAAAAACTGAGGAGTAGATTAGAGGTAAAAAGAGCATCATACACTTCATTTAGCAGAAACAAAGTAGTTATTTGAACCCTACTGTACTGTCTATTGTATTAAATATGTTAAATTTGCCACAACATATACCGAAGCGACAGTCCAAACTTGTTATTTGATCAATTCCGACGATCCGTAAAGTGCAGAGCATCAATAACAACAACAACAACAAAAAAATCACGAAAAAAACCCATAATATAAGTAGAACAAACAAGGCCATTTGGATTTAATCTGCTTAATACATAACCTGAATAACTTCAGTCATGTTAGCATTATTGCGGCATTAATCAAGTTGTTGCGTATTAATGAGTTTTTAGCGAATGCTAATTACTGTCATAGATTCTGCAGCACCCCATTAAATATACAAATTACAGAATTAAAGAGCCAGAGCTTTTCATGATTAATCTTTAAATGGGGGGAAAAAACTAATGATGTCTGTGCAAAGTTTCCCCTCAGATTTCACACAATGAGGCCGCTTGACAATAAATCAAATTATTTAAAGAAAATCATTCGTAATATTTCAGATTTTCCGGCTCCTAACGCTTGTACTAGGCGAAAAAAAAAAAAGAACATTTACTGATCTTGACCCCTTCGTAGACCTTGAAGGGTGGAAACATTTTTTAAAAGTGTGCGCAACCACTTAACATTCAGATTCTATAAAGATAAAGAGAGAAATGTGACACTTCAAAGGCGGCCGCAGCAGTTAATACACTTCATTACGAGTAAAATGAAGGGAACTAAAAAAAAAAAATAGAAATGTATGAAAGAGTGCATTATTATGCATAAGACACGGTTTCTAGTTTGCGTCCAGGCTGAGATTCTTCACCGGGGCTCAAGACAGTCCCTGCCATAACACATCAATGAGGATTAAGATGCAGATCAATCCTCTGCAATGATATTGCTTTTTTTTCCTTTTTTTTTTTTTTTAAATCTTGTTCGCTCTTTGATTTGTTGGGAGTTGTGCACTGACAAAATCATTTAAGGCTCCAAATTAGATGACCATTGATTTTTGTTTAATGCCTTGCTTTGGCTTGATTTCAATATTACAGCGAAGATTTTGTCCCTGAGCATGTCGCTTGTTCATTTCATTATGCCTCATTTCAGCCATTGAGTTCTTCGCTCACATTTATCCATTCCCCTGCGAGCTCGATAAGAACAGCTTGGTTTTTTTTTGGTTTTTTTTTTTTAGCTGGAGAAATCGTAATGTTTTTCCTCATCCTGCTACTCGATACTTGTTTTTGCCCCGTGACCGACAAGCAAACGGATTGGGCCTGGCCTTGTTCCAAATCCGTCCGTAAGCAATCGAGGACGTCAACATGCGATATTTAAAGGGGCGGATCGGCTGAAGATACGAGCCGACGGGAACGTCGCCGCTCTTCTCCGGGTCTCTCATTAGTCTGAGGCCATTTATAACGCCAGCGGGCCCAAGGACGAGCTCTCCACTTTGACTGCAGTCATTGATCAATTAGAGAGTCAGCTGAACTCAACTCCGGGCTTGATTTATAAAGATTTATCCGTTTGTCATTATTTAAGAAAAAAAAAATAATAAAAAATGGAAACTGCAGTGCTAAATGTTAATAAAGTTGGGTGGGGGGTGATGGGGGTGTGAGACTAAGGAAATGGCAATTCATTTCCTAAACTACAAGGTCATACAGGGTCAGTTTTTTCTGTGTGAAACCATAAAACCATTTAGTGGATGTTCGGCATAATACATTATCTGGGAGAAAAAAACAAACAAACAAGTGCAAGGCAGTGGAGTCTCTTCGTCATCTGCGTTCGCTGCTGAACAATACAGGACCGAGCACAGATGACAGTGTCAAGCACTTTCTGCGATTCGAGCTCGATCGGGAGGAGCCATATCTGGCGAGCGGGGTGGGTGCGGAAGTGAGATCATGCGGATTGTCCTCCCACGATCATCGCGCAAATATGTTTAGGGGTTGAGCTCGTTAAAGGTCTCATAGAGCTGTGCCATTTAAAACACCTAATATGTCAAACGTTTCTGTAGCAGATCTGGTCAGTTTCACCGAAAATTGTATGCTTCTGGTAAGGCACGTGATCAGAATATATACACAAACACTATATTGACAAAGGTATTGGGTCACCTGACCTAATCCCAAACTATTATTACAATCCTGGAGGCACTCAATTGTACAGGACGTCTTTAGATGGGCTATAATAAAAAAGCATTCAACTTGGAAACCCAAAACTTGTTCCAGCATGGCAATGCCCCTGTGCAGAAAGTGAGCTCTTTAAAGATCTGGTTTACATGCTTTGGAGAGCAAGATCTTGAGTGTCCTGCTATAAAGCTCTGATCTCATCCCTACTAAACACCTTGAATGGGATGAATTGAAATGCTGTCTGCACCCCAGGGATCCTCACCTCACCTACATCAGTACCTGCCTTTCGTAATACCCTTGTGGCAGATGAACACAAATATCCATAAGCGCACTCCAAAATCCAGTGGAACATCTTCCCAGAAAAGTGGAGGGAATTATAAGAGCAAATTGGGACTGAATGTGGAATGCAATGATCAAAAATCACATACCGTACTTACGACCTGGTGACCCAATACTTTTGGCAATATATATATATATATATAGCCCCATTACTTTTTATATATGTCATTTATGTCAACTTGACACCTATAAATCTTAGATTTAAAACTAATAAATTTGCAATGAAGTCTTATTACGCTTTAGTTTATCTTTAGGTTGCATTCTACACTATATAAATCTTGCATTTGGAAATGTAAAATACTACAGAATGTTCTCTCTGTATATTTTTTTTAATTCCAACCACCCACCCAAATTTTATTCTATTATTTGGTTGCCAAATTTACAAAAAACCCTCTATACTTACTTGCATATAAAAGCCTATGGAGAGACAAAAGGATAATTAACCCGGCATGCTAATGAGATTAATAATTAATGGAAAATAAGTAGGAGGCGGTTAGCATGATTACAGCAGCGAACTGTTAATTGACCTTTGCTAGGATTCCATTCACAGAACCTACCGCCTTGCTGATGCGGCTATAGAAATGAGGTCATTTGCTGTTGGGCTCTGTTTTTTACACCGTCTAACTGACCAACCTGATGATTTAGAGCAATTGATCCTTGCATACATTAAATAATTCAAATGGAAATTATGTCAACGAATGGCAGCAGTTTTCTTTTTTTTTTCTTCTCGCACCAGCAGATGAAGCATAACCTATATTCATTTGGAACTCAATTTTCCCAATTATGTTCGTAAACAAAAGTATAATTGCCCTTTGTCTAATCGGGGGAAGTCATTAATTTATTTGGCTCTTACAGAGATTGAGAGTAGAATCAAAACTGTGTTAGTGGCCACACACACACACACACACACACACAAGTGTGATTTGGTAATTAGGTAGCATGGCCATTAAAATAAACACTCTTTGTAATGGACTAAAGTATCAACTCTGCATTCTGTTACTTTTCTGACCTGTGAAGTCGGTGTTAACGGGTAGCGTAGAGCTGGGAAAGATGTAGTAGCCCGTCCCGGTGAAGCGTCTTCCTCTGATGACGTGGCCCTCCGCATCTGAGAAGGATACGTCGGTCCTTTCGACGTGGTAGACGGGTGGAGGACCGTTCAGCTCAGCTGGAGGAGCCCACATGATCTCCATTGCCGTCATGTTTAAAGGCTTCAGTCTGGGGGCCTTTAACCCTGCCGGTGCTGTCAGTAGAATAAGAAGGTTTTGTTTTTTTAGACATAAAGGCCATACACACTGCTGAAATGTTTCAAATGGGGTCTAAACACAGCCTTAAAGGAGTCAAACGATCATGAACTGACACATTTGCAGTGCATTTAGTCGACTTCGGCCAGTAGCCAAGCCCAACCAGCGCCACTAATAAAAGCCCTCTATAGAAAATGAATGTGTTGTCTTCGAAGGTCTGGTGCCAAGCGGTTCATAAATTACCTCTAATCAATAACACTCGAGTCTATATAATTGAAACCCTGATATTTCAAACTCCCCGTGCTGATTTAATAGGTTTCGAGTGAAGTCCTGACAGACGCTCATCGCTTTTGGACTTAGGTACAGGTGGGAAAAAAAACGTTAGGTAGAGTAGAGGAAGCTTGAAGTGGCACAGAAGAGGCGAGAGGACCCGGATCGGTACTGGGGCCTTTTTTTAAATGCGGTTTTTAATACAAGTTCAGAGTATTGAGGTATAGAGAATGGCAACCATTCATGACACAGAGGTCCATGGTATTTACATAGGAGGGACTTCCAAACAGACCTTATTTGTTCTTTAAAAAACACTTTTTTTTCTTAGCACTCCTCCAATTTTCTGCACTAGACAACACTAATCAGGTCTGGGAATTATTTTACTTTATTAGAAAAAGATATAACTGCCTTAATACTTTGTAATGGTTTTAATGGTTATAATGAGAATTGCAATAGTAATCGGAATTTTGTAACCCTGTGGGCATGTTTTGTTTAGTGGATACCATTAAGCACCAACAGGACACGTTTGGAAGCTACTGGACACCATTGAAGCGCAAAGTAACTTTCAAAACTGGTTTATTTTCCAACCATAAAAATGGTTTTAATGTTATAACAGGAATTTTATTGGTTTTATTAGATTTGAATTTCTTCTTGTAATATGTTAGATTATATTGGTGGCATGTTTTGTCTAATGGATACCATTAAGCACCAATAGGATATGATCTGTAGCTTATAGATTGCATGTTGGTTTCTACACTGCTTTGATGAAAATGAAAAACATACAGGGGATCATAATGGAAACTGTTGAGCAATGGGTTTAACGGGTTTTAACAGTATCTGTAGTGAAATATTCAATATTTCACCCGTATTTCCAGTCTCTCCGTATTTACGATTTTATTGCGTACAAGCGTTAATTTACAAAATCCAATTTTTAGCCTAATGTGCGATGAGATTTTATTTATCATAAAGAAGAATCATGAAATACTCAACATGATTCAAATTTCCTGGACTGATTTCAGCAATTTGCAAATATTCTCATTCTAACGTTAAGGCCAAACAAGTCCGGCTCTGTCACCAAGATTTTCTGTATTATCATCTATTTCGCTGTGTATCCCCTTCACCTGCAGCATTTCTGTAACAGGGGAAAGTATTGATTTATGCATAATTGCCCCAACCTTCCAGAGAGGGAGAAATATTCATGGCACAGTTCAAGTCAATGCGATGTGTACACATGTACCTCTTCCCTTTATGGCTTGTAATATACATAAAACATTACCATCAACTCTTGATTAGCTGTTCGCTTTACAAAGCGATCGATAACGTCAGTCTGGATTTCCTTGTTAACATTCCGTAAGGCTTACGCAATCCTTGCCCTCGGCGGTGCGTTAAAAGAAAAAAGAGTTATTATGCTTTTTAGCGGTGACCGGAGATCTCCTAGACTGACAGTTGAGGTCCTCGCAAATATCGTCCCGCTGTCGATTTTTTTACGTCGCACGCCGTACGTGTTAGAAATCGTGGCGCAATCACAATTTTTTTACAGAAAGTTACAACAAATTGACGGAGTGAGAGAATCTTTTTGATTGAGTCATTACTGACTTATTCTCGTGAATCATCAAAGGGAAACAGCAGCCATTTTAAATAAAAAAAATAAAACACACACTCATACACAAACGCCACCAGAGTTGTGTTAGTTACAAAAAAATAGTAACTAGTTACAGTTACTCGTTACTTCATTCAAAAAGTAACAGTTACTTTGTTGATTACTTACACCAAAAAGTAATGCGTTACTGTTAAAAGTAACTTTTTATTTTATTGAAGTCAGACCAGCACAAACTGAATATATCACAAGGATTTCTGAAATAAGTAACAAATCAAGCTGAATAATATTTTCACAATCAAAAACTAAAGTGGTTCTGCATCATAAAAGCTGTTGTGTTGAGCTCTTAAAAATGTTCCTTTCACAGCTTAAGTATGAAAACTATCAACAATGTATAACAGAACACCGGGTTAGCTTCTAGCTTCTAGCTTCTAGCTTCGTCGAGGCATGGAGTTTCAGGAGGAGCTTCGACAGATTGGAGTTGCTGTTTATCGCACTAGATACGACCTCCGAACCAGAAAGACTGTTACATTTAACCAAAAAGTTTTTGTCTTTATGCTCAACTAAAGATAATAATAATGAGCATATTTCCACTTTGAGAAACTCGTCTTGCTCTCGCCTCGACTCGCCATGACTGGCGCACAGACCTGAATAAACCGAGACACGCCCACAGTGCGTCTTCTTCGTGTTTACAGTGGTTCATCCACCAATTCTACAATGCGTCTCTGTTGTAAACAGGTTAGACTGTAGTCTACACTTCAGCCCGAATTCATTCATTTAAAAAAGTAACGGGTAACGCACCATACGGTAACGGTAACAAAGTTACTTTATTGAAAAAGTTACAGTAACGCGTTACAGTATTAGTTACTGTCAAAAGTAACAGCGTTACTGCCCAACACTGCATGCCACCATGAGGACACCAAACCACCATCATAGGGTGTGTTCGACTTCAGCCAATGATCAGTGATGTAAATCTGATAATACTATAAAACAATACTGTATCTATATCCTAATTCATTATTATTGATTAGTATATAAGGAGCTGGAGATGAAATTGCGACGGATCAGAGCAATAACCAAAGAACTGAAGAAAGGCTGAGAGACAGAGCTGTGTTTTGTTGAGGCGAAGCTAAAAAAAAAAAATTCTGTTTTTACGTTATAGTTTTGCTGTTGTATGTTTCCTGATTTGCTGTTCTGCTTTTATTCTATTAGTGTTTTTTTTCTAATTTACATTCCACCCAGCATTGTTTCACTCCCCATTCCTGCGCATACAAGTCTTTAAACCTAATCGGCAAACACGATTAAATCCCTGGATGAAGCTCGTTCCCCGATGCTTGTACTTTCTTACGCCGCCATTTCCACCAACCCAGAGGAAGCAGCTGCTGCCTGCTCGGTTCGAACAGATGGTAATTCTGCGTAATGGCGCATCTGTATGAAAACGCCGGCCGCTGTGTATACGGTGCGTCGTAAAAACAAAGTAAGGATGACATAAATTGCAATCATCAACATCGAAGTCCTGTCACAGTTACTGAATGGGTCTGGGACAAGGATAAAAGAGACACGCGCTCAAAGTGGGCCAAAGTGTGTATATATGTGTGTGTGTGTGTGTGTGTTGGGGACAACTATAAGGAAAAAGTAAATGAGTAGAAAAAAAGATGTTGTTTTCGAAGCACGTTTGAGCAACAGAACAAAAACGTGTTGCTCATTCGATTTTTAAGCACACTTAAGCGAATGGAGGGCGCAGATCCCCGGACGCGGCGCGGTCTGTCGTACGGAGGGAGAGATAACATCCGCGGCAGCATATTGCGCCGAACATATCTTCCCGTGGCGCCAAGCGAGTGACGGATTCATGTCCGTCATTTCCCGCAGTATCAATTAAGGGCCCTCGAAGTCTGTGTGATTTGTGCCTCTGTTATTAAACCCCACTAATTCGTCCTACTTACATATTCCGTATAAACCTCCACGAGTGCTGCTTGATTCATGGTGTTCATGAGGAGCTCGCCAGCACATTTTTCTCCTTGTAATTAACAGTAAATTGTTTTTACTGCCGGCGAACGGGACGAGCGTACGAGGTAAGAGTCGAACTCCGGCAGGAGGGGCGACGGAGTCATTAAGTCATCGTGCGAGGTGAGACGGAGATGGTTAATAAGGACGGGGAAAGGAGGAGGAAAGAAAGGAAGAAAACGAGAAAGTCGCTTCAGGCTGAATGTCTCGGTGGAACAAAAGAAAGAGAGGGAGAGAGAAAGAGGCAACATTTAAAATGTATGTCCTAACAATGAAAATGGCTTGATGACATACTTTCCTAACCTGTCTGAATGCCTGAACCAATTTCTCCCAACTTTCTCTCACCCCCTTCCAAAAGTAGCAAAATAGGAAAGATAACCGGAGAGTAAATCTCAAATAGGTTTCGTTCGTATTCCTCAGGGATGAACAGCCTTTCCCGTTTTTGAGTTTGCACGCCTTCCTGGCGTGGGGACGAGAATTAAAGGTGCCACAGGCGGGTCCCGGTGTGTCCCTCGGCAGCTAGGTGCTGGCCTTTAAACAAAGTGATGATGGACATGTTCAATTACAGGCACTTCATTAATATTCAGATAGGAAAATTAACACCTATTAACACGGACGGAATTAACACGACGCGTTCACAAACACACACACACACACGTCGACTTGATTAAGAAACACTTGTCCCAATTTTCGGCTCGTAATTTGGTTTCGGGTATATAGTATAAAAACACACACAAACAGCATCGTGCCTTAAAAGGGTTGTTATAGTTGTTATGAATTTTTTTTAGCTCACCAGATCGTATCAGGGGATTCATTCAGGAAACGCGATATGGACCGGATACGTGAAAGAACGCTAATGTAGAGATAATGGTATTTTTTAAAAGAATGAAATCCGCAAAAGAGCGATAAACAGCACTAAATTAAAACCCAGTCAATATTTGGCAATGGCAACATTTGGCTTTTAAATATGCGTCAGGGATCTGATACTTTTACAGAATATAACTGTATTTTCCGGACTATAAGCTGCTACTTTTTTCCCCACGCTTATGGATTTTTCCTGTGTTTTTCCCGCTTTCACAAACTTTACGCCAAAGAACCAAATTATTCGTCATGCTGAAAACAACTGGGCATGAAAAAAACGCACTTCACTTGTGTTCTGAGCTGCACGGCATCAGGAGAAAAGGTTTTCATATAACATTTTTAAACGCACGACAATGCCAGAAGAAAAACTCTCGAGAGAAATTGTTGTGAAAAGAAGGAGAAAGACAGTAAACAATGACTTTCTTGGTCGGCTACTGTTTAGATACAAGCCGTTGTAACGTGTTGAGTCTGGGTGAAAGGAGAGCTCGCTAACTCCAGTTGCAACAGAAATCATATAAGCACAGACAGGTTTCCAAAAACGTGTGCTTTTTTATTTTTCTTGGAAACAGCGTTACGGGTTAGTCAAAGAAACTTAGAAATGAGCATTAGAAAATAATAAGGATATATTCCTCGGTCTTGCACACACAGTAATACCGGAAAAAATCCGACGGCAAGCTATTAAAAAATAAATAAGCCGCTTTGCTCTTAATGGAGCCACAACATATTTCCCCCGTTTTGTAAAATGTTTGGTACATTCCTTTCATCGATCGTGTTCAACTGTTTACTACCCTGTCAATTGTTTATGTTGATCAAAATATATTATACTGGTTTTCACCTAAATTCTTTGGGTAAATTAATAAAATTGGGCATCTTAAATGTCAATAATGAAGATTCCAGACTTAATAAGAAACCCCATCCTCATCTGGGTGACACCGAAAGTCCGTTTATCGTAATTCCACCATTGTTAAGATCGTCAACTGTTCACTGATGGACTGTTCACAGCGAGTGTCATCCTAAGCCACTGTAGAAATCTCTCTCTATCCTCAGCTTATCCCTGACAACCTTCACTCTAGAGTTATTTTTGGCTAAAATGTAGTCTATTACTTTTTATATGTTGCTTTCTACACTGTACTTTGACTTGTCAATTACGGAAACGTTGGGAAAGACATCAAGAGTTTGTTCACATCAGCGCTGGGTCCTCATTTGCATTTGGTGACGCCCACAAAACGCCATAAAAGGTCGAATAAAATATATAATATTATTATTTTAATAATAGGTCCTGCTTTTATATAGCGACAGTTTTTTGTCATCAATGAATTAAAATGTTCCTTATTGCTTAATGATGTTTTTACATCTTTATACATCTTTACAATACTTTATGTAATGACTGTTTTCAACATAAAATTATAATATAAATATAGAAATATATATAAAACGATTCACATTCGGTACATTGGCATAAAAGGTTACGATGTGATGCATCTATTTTAAAAAAGTGTGCATAGGATACAATTTAGCATTTATAATCACGATGCATTGTTTTTCCACATTCCGATTTATTTATATATAATTAGTAGATGTGCTATACTTTTATTATTTAGAAAGTGACCAATAATTTGTGACCAATATTTGATATGTGGATCGATTTCTCCTCACTAAACTGTATTTCGAGCACGTTCTCTCAGCACTGGAATATAGCTGCTACTTGAATATGGCATATCACAACACTACGGAGGCCGAGGCGTGTCCTGAGAGTCACATACAGAATACAGATTTACATGGCAGAGGTAGAGCTGTGTCTTCCTGGATCTTTTTTTTTTAAGTCCTGTTTATGAAAGGGCCATGCATCAGAAGTCAGAAGGTCCTTAAGTAAATTTATGATTTGCTGTCTGTCTGAATAAAAGAAATAAAAGTGATCGCACTGCATCGTAATGGGGGAAATCGTATAATATCGCTTCAGTAGCTGCTTCATATGTATCTTTTAAGTATCGTATCGTTGGCTTTGCATCGAGATGCGAATCGCATCGGCCTTAGTTACGGAGATGCACAACGCTAATATATGTTGGTATAATAATAAGCAAGACCTACAATACAGCACTGATATTTTCTTAAACTCGTTAGAGTGCATTAAAAGTGCATTCTAAAAAAGTGCATTTAAATATACCCCAGCTTCTTCTCGGATCTCAGCATGCATGGTGGACACATCTTCATGGATGAGTGCTCATCAACTAAAACTGAGCTGCTGGTCATCCCAGGTGATTCATCTCCAGGTCAGAATCTCAGAATATCTTTTCATAACTCTCCGCTCTCCCCTTCAGAAACCGCTCGCAACCTCAGGGTAACTATGGATGCTCAACTGTCCTTCTTCTCACATGCTGCTAATGTGACTGGGTCTAGACTGTTCCTTCTTTACAACTTCAAAAGGATTCAACATTTTTATCCACACAGGCTGCTCAGATGCTTGTTCAGTCTTTTGTCATTTCAAGACTGGACTTTTGCAACTTTCTGCTGAACGCTAATGAAGAGCTGCTTGTGTTCAACCTGCCCAGGTTCTCCCACACCAACCCACTGCTTGAACTAGCAGGTTTTTAGGTTTGCTTGGGTTTGTACCAAAAAAAAAAATTTATGTGCACCAGATTTCTTGTGTATATGATTCATAAATATCAATTATTTCATATCCTGCTTCATAAACAGCACCCAATGTTTTTAAATCTAAACAAATCGGAATAAAGCGTTTTTTTTTCTTTCTAGAGACAGAAAGAAAAAAAGAGATGTAAAAATTGATTGTAAAATTTACATATTAATAATATTAATTGTATCTTTAGTCTATTATATCTATTAACCTGAAGGATGGGTCCGTCCTGAAGCAGGAAGACTGCTCACACACCCCAGTGTGTTACACAGCGTCACAGTGAAGCTGTAGACCTCGTAGCTCTTCAGTCCTGTCACGGTGTAGCTCCGCTCGTCTGCTGAGGCGTTGTACAACAGCTGGGAATCCCACACATACACAACATGTATTATACATACACTTACACAGATACATTCACATATATCCCACTTACTCTGCATGGTTGAGGGTGAGCCTGCTGTAGCTCGTCATACCCAGATGACCTGACGTGTCGAAAGAAAATCAACTACATACACACTATATTGCCAAAAGTATTGGGTCACCTAAACTTTCCTGATATATGTGGTTCTTTTCCAAACTTTTACCACAAATCTGAATGAATAAAACTTTTTTTCAGCTTCTCCCATTAGGGGGCGCCACAGCAGATCATTCGCATGTTTGATTTGGCACAAGTTTTTATGCTGGATGCCCTTCCTAACGCAACCCTCTCCATTTATCCAGGCTTGGGACCGGCACTAAGAGTGGCTGGGGTTGGTTCCCTGACCGGCCGCAGCGGTGGGAGTGCCGCATCCTTACCACCAGACCACCAGGGACCTTTTCAGTTGTACGGATGCGCCATAATAAAATTTTGCATTTACATGAAAACTGTTCCAGCATGGCGATGCACAAAGTGAGTTCCTTGAAGATCTGGTTTACATGCTTTCGAGAGGAAGATCTTGATGCTATAGCGCTCTGATCTCATCCCTATTGATCACCTTTGGGATAAATTGGAACACTACACCCCAGGTCCTCTCACCTTCATCAGTACCTGCCTTTCGTAATAACCTTGTGGACACAAATATCCATAAGCGCACTCCAAAATCTAGTGGAACAAAATGTCGAATGCAATGATCAAAAATCACTTATGACTACTTATGACCAGGTGGCCCAATACTTTTGGCAATATAGTGAATCTGTAGGTGATGAAAAATATGATCGCCATCATTAAAAATCTCCGATTACAAAATCCACATTCAAAGGAATATTGTTTAGGAAGTTGATCAAATCGGTTTGAATCTACAAATGCCGGACATCCTGACACACAGTTATTCTCCAGTGAACAGTCCACAGTCCTTATTTAACCTTTATTTCACACACACATTTTTCCACATCACTGAACGAAGGAAGCTTTCTGGACCGAAGAGACCACTGCATGCATACAGACCCAGATATGAGCAAAGTGCAAACACAAATGTAAAAGGCAAAGCAGTGACCAGTGTGCAATGGCTTTTAAGCGCTTCGCTTCTTACTCTTTTACAAGCAACGAAGGAATGAAGGAGCTCCTGCTACTTTTGATTCATCTTTGAAAGAAATCAGTTCTTGTGAATATCTTAAGTCAATGCTGTGTGTTGTTCAGAACCGATCAAATCAAAAGATCCAGAAGAGCAGCAGGGTTTGCTGATTTCACCCAAGTTTTGAATGATCTATGATTTAATGATCTGAGTTCCCATCGCAATGTCAGTGTTAATGCGGAAAGCTTTACCTGTGTCACTATAGGAGGGGTGAATGGGTTGGAGGTCCGCTCTTTGCAAAGGCTCACCCGGTATGAGGTCACCACCCCCCGGACGTCCCGCTCCCGTGGTGTCTCCCAGCTCACTCGAAGTGAAGACGAGGACACCGGAGACACCCGAGGGGGGCTCATGTACTCCGGCACTGTTGGGGAGAGGACACACAATTACAGCATTGTGATGAGTTCACTTCTATTCATCTCCTCAGCGCTTCGTGATTCATACACTGAAAGCAACACCAAAAGAGGACACAGAGGTAGTAGTGTGTTTCCAAATGCATAGATAAACGTTGGAACACAATCGCTGACAAAAAAGGGTGAATATCAGGTGAATACCAGATCACAAATGAGAAAATAAAACAAGGTTGGAGAGAAAATGGAAAAAACCTCTCCAAATGGCAAATCATGTATTAAAATATTATCTAGTGATGGGTCGTTCATTTTTCAGAATCACGAATCTCCTCAAGGGTTGATTCGTTTGTTTTCTACAGGACGCACATGAGCGAAAAAACTGACATAGGTTATGTACAGGAAACAAAAGCTGGGGTCAAAGCACATGGTCAGCCATGATATGGCACCTCTGGAGCACAGAGAGTTAAGGGCCTTGCTCGAGGGCCCAAGAGCGGCAGCTTGGCGATACCGGGGCTTGAACCCCAGACCTTCTGAGCAGTAACCCAACGCCTTAACCACTGCAGCTACCACACTTACTGGAAATGTAGTCAAAGTTTGTGTATGTAGACGTGCTGGGGGCAATCGGCTTATTGATGCATAGCAAGGCAAAAAAATTATCTAATTTTCCCATCACTAATATTAAACTGCATAGTAATAGAATAGTAGCTGCATTCTTTAAATTTGTTGTAGTTTTTATTTTAGTGAATTGTGTGTGTTTGTGTGTGTGTGTGTGTGTGTGTGTGTAGTCTAACCTCCCTCTGCAGTACGAGCAGTGCTCCAGTCTGACGTAGTGCTGCCGGCCATGTTAACAGTGAGGACTCTGAAGCGATATGCGGTAAAGGGCTGCAGATCAGACACCACCGTGCTGCTCTCAGGTGGACTCAGGGCGTTCTCGTTGGCTGAGTCGGAATTCTGAGTCGGATCCAGCCAACCGCTGCTGAGGAAAATCCTGAGATCAGTGCTGGGACCGGTCGCGTTTCCCAGCGACTCATCGATCACTTGCATAAAGAGCTCGTACCTGATAATTATACCTTGAAAAACAAAAAGCAGTGATGGATGTTTTCATATTGACAGTAATTGTACAGTTAGAATTCTCTACACTTGGCTTTAACTGGGAAAAAAGAGCTATCGTGATGTAAATCCAGCCACTGACAACATGCAATTAGATTTCGCCGGCCCAAAACGACAGAGCTCCCAGAATGACAATCAGATAGACACAATAAAAAAAAAAAAGAGAACTGCCGAATTGTTCGGAGAATTCTCCTAAGGGTTCTTTATAATAGCCCGTGTTAATGAGTTCATTTGTGATAAAGCATGATAACTGGCATTAAAAGTCATTGATACACAGGAAGCCATTTTGCAGCACTCGCACTGGCGCGTAATTGCGTGCGGCAAATCGGCCGCCTTAAAGTGTGACGCGAGGCTCCGCGCCGGTTTATACCGCCGGTTTATAACGGGGTGGCGGGCCGAGCCTTAATCAAGCTTCTCGGATGCAGATTAAAGTTTGCCAGGAATTAATTTCCAGCCGGGCAGAGATCAAATAGCATTTCTGTAATGGTGTTTCTCATTATTGTAATGATGGGGCTGAAGAGGATGCGGTGGATTCTTAGCGCTGTACTGGATTTCAATGCACCACGACTCCCGTTGATCACTATATACACTTCAGTGTGTATTCATGTGTCCTCGTCCCTATACAATTATAACTATTAGTGGATGAATTACACAAACCGGGTACTGAAGTTAAAGCAGAGATACACTCTGGTAAAGTGTCCTTTTAAACTATCACTTGAGTCAAAGTACTAAAGTATTTGCCTTCATATGTACTTTAGTATCTAAAGTACTATATATATATATTATATATATACAGTACAGACCAAAAGTTTGGACACACCTTCTCATTCAAAGAGTTGTCTTTATTTTCATGACTATGAAAATTGTAGAGTCACACTGAAGGCATCAAGGGCTATTTGACCAAGAAGGAGAGTGATGGGGTGCTGCGCCAGATGACCTGGCCTCCACAGTCACCGGACCCGAACCCAATCGAGATGGTTTAGGGGTGAGCTGGACCGCAGAGTGAAGGCAAAAGCGCCAACAAGTGCCAAGCATCTCTCGGGGAACTCCTTCAAGACTGTTGGAAGACCATTTCAGGTGACTACCTCTTGAAGCTCATCAAGAGAATGCCAAGAGTGTGCAAAGCAGTAATCAAAGCAAAAGGTGGCTACTTTGAAGAACCTAGAATATGATATTTTTCAATTGTTTCACACTTTTTTGTTATGTATATAATTCCATATATAATTCCACATGTGTTCATTCATAGTTTTGATGCCTTCAGTGTGAATCTACAATTTTCATAGTCATGTAAATAAAGAAAACTCTTTGAATGAGAAGGTGTGTCCAAACTTTTGGTCTGTACTTTATATATCTTTATATCTTATATATTTTATATTTTACATAATTTATACTCTTTATTTCGCCTTCTTTTTTTCTTTGTTTTGTTTATTTTTTCTCCTCATCCTACTCTTTAATGCCGGACAGTCGTATAAAGCATTTCACTGCATGTCATACTCTGTCTGTATGTGTATGTGACAAATAAAATTTGATTTGATTTGATCTTCCACTCCAACCCATGAAAAGCATATCCTTGTTGGAGCTGCTGCTGGAACAGGTTTGGGCCTCATGGTTCAAGCGTAGGGAAAATTTCATGCTACTGCATCCAAAGGCATTCTGTACAATTTTGTGCCTTCGGCTATGCGATAACAGTTTGAGAAAGAACCACAATATGCCTGGGAAAGTGAGGTGTACCAATACTTTTGTTCATATAGTGTATATAGCGTATATACTGCGTTACCGTTTGGCATGGCCGGTGGCTCCCAGTCAACTCGTAGCTGTGTTTGGGAAAGTGCGGTCACATGCGGTGCAGGCTGCCGCTGAGGTGGAACCTGTGCTGTAACCACGGTGACGTTGGCGGTCCGAGCGCAACCACCGTTAGTGCAGGCCTGCAGGTTGAAGATGTACCGTGTGAATGGGTTCAGGGAGTCCACTGTAGCCTCTGATCCAAGGCCCTGATAATGAAGCTTCTCTTCTCCACTCAGTTCTTCCACTGAAGTCAAAATGTAGTGCTCTACAGGGCCTGAGGTGTTCAGAAGCTCGGTCCAGTTGAACGAAATGCTGCTAGGGTTAACACGACCCACAATGTTCAGCTGAACGTAACTGAGATCAGGGACAAAGGACAGAGTGCGAAGAAGGACGCTGGAGCTGCTGGTGTTGCCGTGGACATTGCTGGCGACGAGCCGGTAGGTGTAGAAGGTGTAGGGAGCCAGAGCAGTGTCTGTGAAGTGCAGCATTCCTGTACAGAGGAGAACCATGGCATGGATGGACACACATTTTATAGCTTAGCAGTTAATTAAGGCAGGTCGTTAATACCATCTAATGAATAACTTCACACATTACACATGCTTGAGGTGACCTTCTGGAAACTTCTCACCATTTTTTGGCCATTTCTTCCTGGGCACATTTTTTTAGAGGCATCCACGAAGGATAATTGGGCTTCCGGTTAAGGGCTTTGTGATGGCAACTCTAATACTTTATTGTCTTTCAGTCTTTTATTGACAAGATTCTAAAGATTTGTCTCCGCCGGTATACCTTCAAATTCAACTTTCAAACCAAAAACCTTTCCAGAACAATTTTCTGGAGCTTGAAATCTACAGTAAGTGCATTTCTTAAAACAATTTGTACAAATAGCACATTGGATTTCTTGCAAAATTATGTACGTTTCTGAAAATCTAGTTTGTTTGCACTGTTTGCACACGATACACATGTAGCAAGGACAACTTACTTTAGATTTAAGCTCTATGTTCTGTACGTAGCCTTATGTTGTGTAGTGTGATGTGGCTCTATGTTGTTTTATGTAGCAACAGGGTTCTTGGGAAACGACAATAAAAGCTGGATGTTGAAGAAGCAGTTTTGGGAATTTCGTTTCCGTTCTGAGAAACGCTCCAACCAACTGAGAAAAAACTAATACATACGTGTATAGATGATTGGTTCTATGGTTATTCCTCGACTAGTATTCAAAATATGCTAATGGTGCTGCTTGATTTTACAATATATGGTACGTTTGCAAGTTTTAAGAATCCTGCTATGTGGCATCAACAGGAAGAAGAACGATTCCCGATCCCCTCTAAGCTTCCTTATGTCTTAATTTCCAGTTTTGTTTGTGGCGTTTAGCAGACAACTTTATCTGGATCTTTATCTTGCTCAAGCGCCTGATATCTTGGTGGTACTGGGATTCAAACTCACAAACTCCTGATCAGAAATCCATGAGCTTCCACTGCCTGGTCATATCAAGTTTTTTCACCTCTGGCTTTGGAGTTCTGTAAAGCTGCCACATATTTCTGTTAACAGAACGATATTAATAATATAAGAATAACGATATTAAACTGAATGGACGAACCGAAAGGCAGCTGCTGGTAGCTGGTATGGACCGGCTCCTCGTTCCGGAGAAGCGTATAGGTGAGGGAGTTGCTGTTGGGTGAATCTGGGGGGTTCCAGCTCAGCTCGATGGCGCTAGCGTTGAGTACAGTGCCCAGCGGTGGAGGTTGTTGTCTGGGCTCTAAAAACCGGGTGAAGAAAAGAGAGGAATTAGCATGATTAATGTTTTTTAGGGTTACGGTAAAAAAAAGAAAAAACGACAAGTAAAAACAGCAAGGTTAAAGATCTCGCTGCTGACAAACGCAAACAAATGGACTGTGTATAAAAAGGTGGTGGTGGTGGTCGTTGGGAGGGGGGGGAACTTCCTGGGCCAAACATGCAGTGCACTTAAAATGCACTAACTTAATAAAACAGATTTGTAGAGGGCGGAAGCCTGAGGCATTAAGTGTGGCATTTCCCCCCCTCAAGACCATGGATACATTAGGGCTATAAAACGCATGAAAGAATGTGTCCCAGCAAAATATATAACTAAGAAACAAGGCAGATCCATGTCACAAAAAAAAAGCAAACAGGTCAGTGTTTCATGAGTTAACAGGGTGAAAACGCAGGGGATATAATATTTATAAGTGCTGGTACCATACCGTAACTCAGCCAAGGACAAAAAAAAGTTGAAAGTGTGCTACGTGATCTTAAGTCATATGGAGGGACATATGAAAATGTTCGAGTTGTGACCTTTACTGCAGCCCAAGTGGTTGGCCGGGTCCATGTGACTCGCTCCTTCTACACACAGTTCACATTTCTCGCCTGTCACGAACAGCTTGCACGGGCACTGGCCTGTCTCGGCGTGGCAGGAGCCGTTGAAACTCCCGGCTGGATTGCAGCCACACCGCTCACACCTAGAAGAAGCGAGAGTAGGAAGAGCTCATGCGCATATAATTACCTCAGCTACATACTGTGTATCGCTGCGTTTGACATGAAGATTTCAAACGCAAGTTGAGACGGTGGGAAAGTTGCGTCTGAACAGACAGGTTTTACACACATACCCAGTAAAAAAAGATGCATTTACAGAAAACGTGTCGAGTGTGAAGGGGTATGGCCCCAGTGGAACTGCAGGGTGATACAAGGGCCAAGAGCCTGACACTCTCACATACAGCTGAGAAAAGCCTAAGGTCCGTAATGAGCCGCAGATTTGTCTTCTTTTTTTCTGTTTTTTTATTTCTGCCCCGGTTTGACCTTGACTCCTCACAAGTAGACACAACTTCTCGTGGACGAGATTAAAGTGCGCCACGACAAACAAAGCGCATTATTTCAAACTCCTTCTTGCATATGCAAGATCAAATTTCAAACACGGATATAAACCGAAATTGGAAATGAAGCGTCCCAGAAGCGGATCCTGTGCCCGGGCTTTTGAGAGCGGACTCCGCGGAAAGTTCGCTTTGCATAGACTAAACACGATTGAACGGGTTTAATACGACTTGAATAAACAGGTAAATCACATTCCTATGTTTGTGAGCCGAAATGGATCTTGCCCATGCAATGAAAAGCGTTCCCTCCAAGGTTAAATGATTAGCCGTCCAGCGCATTCTGGGTAGTCGGGCTTATGTCATCTGCTGAGATGGGAAATATTCCATAACCATATTGTGGCCTTTTAACTACCCCCATTAGACGGACCACATCGGACAGAGCAATATAATATCCGCAAAATAAGATGCGCAGGCTTATTGATTCGGAAAGGAGGCCCGGTAAATGAGTTTGTAATATTTCTATAAAGAAATCTTTATTCGGTGGCTTCTCCTGATGTCATACAAGCGTCTCTATAATCGTTTTAAATAGTTCATTTTTCATCCCCACTGCGAATAAGTGCAAGCCGGGGCGATCCGTCACGACACGTATGGATTAGCGATTTGCGACGGCTGCTCTGGCTGTTTTTTTTTTTTTTTTTTTGAGGAACAAACAAACCCACACTTTTTCACCGCTCTGATCTCACTACGATTAATATCCATTCCTTCGACCTGCAGAGCTTATGAACATCTTGGGGAAGGTAAATGATGCTAATGTGGAAGCTGCTTATGGTGGCCCCGACAGTTTTTTTTTTTATTTTCCTGCTTTGCTCAGCATGGCTCGGGGTTAAATATCTCCTTGGAGCTTTCTCGAAGGTCAAAATAAAAAAAAATAACACTCCTGTCCACGTGTACCCGAGGGCGGTGTGATCTCAGAAAGCCGATAATATCAAAGAAATCTGCTGAATTTAAAAATAAATAGAAACCACACACAGTATGAGAGGTTTTGAGTTCGCGTCTCATCTCGGGTCACGTGTCCGAGCGTGCGAGACGCTGAGACGTACATACACTACTGTATATTGCCAAAAGTATTGGGTCACCTTGTCATAAGTACGGTATGTGATTTTTCCACATTCAATCCCAATTTGCTTTTATAATTCCCTCAACTTTTCTGGGAAGATGTTCCACTAGATTTTGAAGTGTGCTTATGGATATTTGTGTTCGAAAAACAGGTACTGATGGAGGTGAGGAGACCTGGAGTGCAGTTAGCATTCCAATTCATCCCAAAAGTGTTTAGTAGGGATGAGATCAGAGCTCTATAGCAGGCCACATAAGATCTTCTTTTCCAAAGCATGTAAACCAGATCTTCAAGGAGCTCACTTTGTGCACAGGGGAATTGCCATGCTGGAACAGGTTTGGGTTTCCAAGTTCAAGTGAATGCAAAATTGTATTATAGCGCATCTAAAGTGCCTCCAGCTTTGTGGTAACAGTTTGGGAAACTACATATAGCCGGAAAGGTCAGGTGACCAAATACTTTTGGCAATATAATGTATATAAATTAAGTGGCTATAATGCGTGAAGTAATTAATGTATCTGACAAATCAAGTGTAGGAACATTATAGCATATGATCATTTACAGGCAGGTTGCTGTAATGGCTGATCTGACCTTTTATGAACACAGGCTGAACTTGCAGCCCATCAAACTGCTTACTAGCTTAACTTATATATATTAGATATATCTAGGAAAATGGATTCTTAGCACTTTATGTCCAGCTTTAAGAATTTCTGTAGTATGTATATGTAGTAAAGGAGAAAATCCTGACATTTCTGCATATCGAGGCAGTGAATGAATGAAGGATGGGAGGAACAAAGACATTTGTGTGCTGAAATTTGTAGAACATTTACGTAGATTTTATATTTAAAGGATTTATTGAATGTAAAACACACTTACACACACACACACACACACCCACATATCTGTATTAGCAAAATGTGGTCTAACAAATGTAAACTATTCAATGCAATGTATCATTTGATTTAATTTCATTTAATAATTTGTGCCAATTTAATTAATTTCTGTGTATTGTATTTTATTGTATCTTATATTTAATTTTTATGTATTAAATGTTTTTGGATAAAATATAAAAAAATAACATATTTTATATATAATTGAAACCAGCAGGCATTGTATTAAAAAATGTAAAAAAAAATAAAAATAAATTTTTTTTTTGATGTTCGCAAATGTTGATAATAATAATAATAAAAAAAACTGCGTAAATAAAAAAACAACAAGCAATTTTATTTTATTCAATTTTATGTTTTGTATTTCTTTCCCCACTAACTGTACCAAAATTTACCCAAACCTTGACTTAAAAATTGAGGTACAGTTCCTGTACTATTTATACGTATATATAAAAAAGCCTTATCATTTGTTCCTCTTTACATAACACCATACATTATGTATCACTCATTTTTATGTCTCTTTTAGAAGGATAGCAATTACCTGAAAACTTTAATTTTATTCATCCTTTAAATAGGACTTCTTTTTTAATCAACAGGCTTTCAGGCGTTTCAGTTTCTGTCCTGATGTTCAGATAATTCTTTCCTATTCACATTTGGTCATGTTTGAGAATCATTTGTTCCTCCTTCCCCAATAATGCAGCATGCAAGTGGTTGCAGCATCGCTATATGTGCATGCAATTGTTATATAGACGCTTGTGGTACCTTCAGTTCTTTAGAAACTGCTCCTGGAGGCTAAAATGTGGGTTTTTATTGCCTGGGCACTTGGATTTTCAAATGGTTTCAAGGGCAAACAAGGATTCCCCCATTGGATACAGTCTCAGGTGTACATATGAACTCTATAAGCCAATCAGAAGCTTGCTAAAAGTAATGTATAGTAATATGAAATGTGTGAAGTGAGATTAGGTGTATGCAAACATTTGGCCTTGTTGCTGGGGTAAATATTTCAGAGTGTACAACTAACCTGCCCATGATAGGGTCAAAACCAAAGTAAAGATGGTGGCATTGGTCACACTTGCGGCCAGCTAGAGACAAATTAGCGCACACACATTGCCCCGTGTCCGCAGCACACTCTTGTCCGACTGCTCCGACTGGGTGACAGTCGCAGGCCTTACACTGACCCTGATGTTCGTCCGAATGAAAATACCCTGCAATGAGAAAAAAAACAATTCAAATGACAACTCGGCCATCTTTGTTGGAGCAAATCTATTGCAGTTCTATTCGCGAGAAAAGAATGAAAAGACAGAAGCATCATTCAGGTTGGAAGGAACAGCAGCTTTGAGATGTTTCAATCACAGACTGCTCTTCAGCCCACAGGTGAAATACGAGTGAATGGAGCCGTGACACTCAGAGCCGAAGCGGAGGGAGGGAGGGATGGTGCAAACACAGTCATCAGCTCTTGTAGATGCATCTCGTCCTCTCTCACAGAGCTTTCAATTTTCTCCTGCCAGCACCACTCTCGGTGCACATGCTTTATGTGTTGGGGAGAACGGAAGATGCGGTTGGGAAAGCTAGATACACCCAGCACTATTTCATCAGGTGGTCTCGGTGAACCAGTAGATCCCTGTCTGGTTACTGCGTCCATGTTCCGCTCTTTTAAGGGTCATAAGCTGAGACTTGTTTCTGAGACTAAGCTTTAGTTGTAGTGTACGACCTTTATCCATTGGAACTCATCAAATTTTGTTTTAGTGTATATACAGTGAGGAAAATAAGTATTTAACCACCCTGCTATTTTGCAAGTTCTCCCACTTAGAAATCATGGAGGGGTCTGAAATTGTCATCGTAGGTGCATGTCCACTGTGAGAGACATAATCTAAAAAAAAATCCAAAAATCACAATAAATTTATTTACACAATAAAAACTATTGATTTGTATGATACAGCTGCAAATAAGTATTTGAACACCTGTCTATCAGCTAGAATTCTGACCCTCAAAGACCTGTTAGTCTGCCTTTAAAATGTCCACCTCCACTACATTTATTATCCTAAATTAGATGTACCTGTTTGAGGTCGTTAGCTGCATAAAGACACCTGTCCACCCCGTACAATCAGTAAGAATCCAACTACTAACATGGCCAAGACCAAAGAGCTGTCCAAAGACACTAGAGACAAAATTGTACACATCCACAAGGCTGGAAAGGGCTATGGGGAAATTGCCAAGCAGCTTGGTGAAAAAAGGTCCACTGTTGGAGCAAATAAATACAAACAAATACAAATAAATAGTTTGAAAATCATATATTGTGATTTCTCTCACAGTGGACATGCACCTACGATGACAATTTCAGACCCCTCCATGATTTCTAAGTGGGAGAACTTGCAAAATAGCAGGGTGTTCAAATACTTATTTTCCTCACTGTAGGTGGTATATAGGTAGTAGTGTTAAGAGTTATTTTAATTATTTTTGCTGTAAAAATTAGCGTTTATTAGCATAAAAAAAATGCTTTCGGAAGAGCTGTAATGCTCTTCTTGGGTATGCAGTACATTAATTTCATCGTCACCACCTTTTTAATAATGCACACTTAATTCATCATCACCTTCATCATTCAAATTGTATCTTCGCAGATGAGTACCCATATATTAGTATTTATTTAAAAAATTACATAGGTTAGGGATATTGGAAGTGTTTAAAAGAGGAGGAAAGGTACCCAAATTTCCAGACTATAAGGCGCATAATTTCCAGAATATAAGCCGCACCCACTGAATTTGACAAAGATTTTTATTTTAAACATAAATAAGCCGCACCTGTCTATAAGCCTCAGGTGTCTACATTGAAAGGAATGAACTTTAAACAGGCTTTAACGAAAGACAGTGTCTGTGTTCTTGCATTTTTTATTAGTTTGTTGCACCTAAATAAATGAATAGATTTTCTAAAAAACTGTAAGAACAAGATTACAGAAGTACAATGCTAAGACTGTACACTACATTACATTCATCAGTAATCACTCTCACCCCCTCATACCCAATTTACCACATTGCTATTTATAGTAAATAGACAACTTCTGGTTAGATGCTAACTGCATTTCATTGGCTCTGTAACTGTAGTTTTCAAATTGACATTAAAGTTAAATCTAATCTAATCTAATCTAATCTAATCTAATCTACTTGGCAAAAATGCTTTGGGCCCCTGATAATCCCATCCCATCATGTCATATTAAACCTACAGTAAACTTTATCTTCTACCTTTTTCTACATCTGCCTCTTTCAAACCAACTACCTCCATGTCTTCCTCACCACATTCATAAACCTCCTCCTTGGTCTTCCTCTTTTCCTTCTTCCAGGCAGCTGAATATTCAGCATTCTTCTTTCTATATACACCATGTGCCTCTTCTGCACATGTCCAACCCATCTCAATCCCTCAACTTGTCTCCAAAACGTCCTACATGCTGGTCTCTCTAATAAACCTGATGAAAACCTCAACATCTTCAGCTCTGCTACCTCCAGCTCCACCTCCTGTCTTTTACTCAATGCCACTGTCTCTAAACCGTACAACATCGCAGGTCTCACCACAGTCCTATAAACGTATCTTCCACTCTCGCAGATACTCTTCTATCACAACTGGACCCCCTGTAAACTGTTGCCACTAAATTAAAATCACAAAAATGTATAGAGTGTTTAAGCTTAGCAACACATGGAAATGAAAATGATCCGAACCAAGACCTGACCTTAACCCCTATTCAATACCTTCGGGTTAAACTGGAAGGTGAGAGTTTGTAGCTTAGTGGTTGGATTTTAGATTGGAAGGTCACGAGTTCAACAGCACCACCGAGCTGACCCTTAACCCTCAACTGCTCAGTTTGTGCCAAATGCTATAAATGTAAATGGAACACTACAGTAAGCGAGACCTCTGATCTCTTTGCCTGACATCGCTGTCTGATCTCACACATGCTCATGTGGGTGAATGATCATCAATCCTCATCCTCACACGTAAGGAAAACCGTCCTAGAAGAGTGAAAGTATCGTAAAAGAAGAAGTAAATCGGAATTCTACAAACATTTCTTATAACTTCCAGCCATTCTTTTTTTTGGAACAGATTTCTTTACATTAAGATGTATTTGATGATTTGGACTCAGCAAAAATATTTTCAGAAGTAGGTACTACAAGCTACTATTATTTATTGACATCTTGAATGTCCACTTCTCCATTTAAGTTGTTTTTCTTCCATTTCCCTGCCTCGAACACTGGATTTCCAGTATGGTTCATGCTGAAATAAAGTAGATTTGGGACAAAACCCTGTTTCTCCTGCATGCATGTTTGATTTTCCAGTAAAAGCCAGGTTTTGTGACAGTATACAGTATTGCTCACTAAAAATACAAAGGGACCAGATGCTAGAGTTGATTCTAAAGAAATTGACCTGCCTTCAATGCTAAAAGTGATGACCATGCTCACAAAGCCACCATAGGATTTACTCGTTCTTAATGGCAGGAACGGCTTTCAAAGCCGTCTAACCGAAGCTGGCGCTCGCCATGCGACCAATATCACTGACTACTAAAACATATGCCACTCCTTGGGGGGCGACCTGGGCTAAAAATTATGAGCGGGTGAAGCCAAGAAAAAATGCAGAGATCAGCGATCTTCTAAACAATGCCTATTTATTTTGTTGAACAAAAGCAAAAATGAAAGCACTGGCTTTGAAATATTGCTCGGAATAATTAAAATGCCCCCCCCCAATGCGTTTTAGGAATTCGGGGCCAAATTTCAGTAACTGATTCCAGCAGACCCTCACCTGGCTTGCAGTTTTGACAGTCCTGTGCATGATGGCTAGGCACACACACACATTGCCCACTGTCAGGATCGCACACTGTTCCAGCCAAAGTTCCCATAAGGTCGCAGTTGCACGGCTGGCATGAGTGCGTGTCATTCCCCGAGCTCAGGTTATACATATGTGCAGTGCAGCGGTGACAGCGAAGGCCTTCCACTCCCTTTTTGCACCGGCATTGCCCGCTGGTCTTATCACACACAGCGGATCCATCCACGGTGCCCCTGGGATCACAGTGACACGGCTGGCACCCCCAAGAGCCGTCTCGGCCCGGTGTGTACCACCCGTCGATGCAGGAATCACACTGACGGCCTTCCACATGCGCCCGGCACACACACTGGCCTGTTACAGGGTGACACGCCGAGCCTGGGATGACACCCGCAGCGCTGCAGTTGCAGGACACACAGACGCCGTCCTTCTTCGGGCCGAAGGTCCCAGGAGGGCAGGTGTCACACAGGAGGCCCTGGATACCGTTCTTGCATTCACACTGGCCAGTAAAAGGGTTACAGAATTGGTAAAGAGATCCGTCCGGGTTACATGCGCAAGGTTCGCAGCCGTCCGGATTGGTGTGGTTGAGAAACTTGAAGCCGTAGTTACAGCGGTCACAGGTACGGCCTGGAAATAAAACAATAGTTGTGTTAAACATTCACACAAAAAAAAAAGTCGGATAGAAATTTAAGCTGGACGGATTCTGACAACCGGTTTAACCATTTTCCGTTCAATGACTTACGCCATGAATGTTTTGGGGGTTAAAACCATTCAGGGGAAATTAGTATGATATATTTTGATCAACACGAACATAAACAACTGATCATGTAGGAAACAGCAGACGATTGTTCACGATCGATTAAATGAATGTACATAGGCGGTTGATCAAAGCGACGAGGTGACTAAATGAGGTGGAGGCTAAACGAGGCGTTTTGAGAATTTCATTTCTGATCGGAGAAACGTTCCAAAGCAACTGAGAAAAGCTGTAATAGACCTGTGCATTAAATAGGAAGTATATAGGAAATAGCAGAGTAGTAGTATAGGTCTTAGTGGGCTGGTTTGGGGAAGGGAGGGGTGGGTGGGTGGGGGGCAATAGCAGGAAAATGACATCAATAAGTGAGGCCCTTACCCAATGATGAATGGCCCACCTCGGGCATAACACTTAATTTCACTGAGAGAAAAATAAATAAATAAATAAATACATGTAAAAGAAAAAACTAAGAAAAGAAACAGGGAAAAAATGTAGAAAAAAATATGGCCACAAAAGAAGAAAAAGTAAAAGGACTACATGGATTTAAATTATACCAGTTTTTTTTTTATATGCGCAGCACTTATTTGAATATGCAATACATATTCCTGACAGGTAATCTATTCCTAATGTTGCTGAGCAGAGCCTAAGGGGCACCGAATATTGCTGCTAGAAGTACCGGGGACTCCGCGCTCAGCAGCTGCGCTCCGTTCGTGCGCCAAGGCGCCGCTTAATGACGCCAAATTAATTCCGATATTAATATATCGCTCCCTGACCACAATTATACCCTGTTACGCTGTTATGTTAAGTGTGTGAAGTGACACAGATGAATACCTCGATAACAACAACGCTGAACAGCTTCAATTTGTTACTGCGTAGCGGGATTTGGATATCGGGATACTAGCTGGAGAATGTGGGGATCGAGCAGCGTTTTTCTTTCCAACAACTACGTTAGAAGAAAACGTGCGATTGGGAAAACAATGTTCGATTAGACAAGGGAGCGATCTAGAAAAAATAAAATACAAAGTCTAATCTAGGTCAACAACTGGTCTTCACGTCATAAGTGTTTGTGTGTGTGTGTGTGTGTGTGTGTGCGCGCGTGTTGGTGGGTGGTTGGCCGTGCAGTTGTGTATGCATGATATGGGACGTGCACTCGAACAGCAGTGCCCCTACATAATATTCTCATGCATCAACATTTCAAAGTGTATTGTGTACACAGAGTTCCCGAGCCACTTGATAAATTTTTGCCCCCGCTGGTGGCCGCGGAACGTGGCGAAGGTAATAAATTGCCGTAATCAAACCTAATTTCTGAGAAATACCTGTGGGAGCGATGAACAAAAGGAGCGTGTCTTGTAAGCGGCATGAAAAATAGCACGGATGGCGAAGGTTTATTATAATCAACTCGGCTATGAATTACAAAATTGAAACGGGGCGGCCCTTGATATTCCGGCTTAGGGATTCACGGGATCTTCTAAGTAACGTTCGTTTGCATTTCATAAGAAAAACATGGTGAGGTGGTGGTGGTGGTTCTGGGGGGGGGTGGAGGAAATGTTATTTACTACAAAGGACTGAGATGCTTAGGGAAAATCAGCAACAGGATGAGCATAACTTGGAAGGATCTATCTATCTATCTATCTATCTATCTATCTATCTATCTATCTATCTATCTATCTATCTATCTATCTATGTATTTGTCTGTCTGCCTGTCTGCCTGTCTGTCTGTCTGTCTGTCTGTGTGATCTGTCTGTGTGATCTATCTATATATCAATCTATCTATCTATCTATCTATCTATCCATCTATCTATCTATCTATCTATCTATCTATCTATCTATCTATCTATCTGTCTGTCTGTCTGTCTGTCTGTCTGTCTGTCTGTCTGTGTGATCTATCTATCTATCTATCTATCTATCTATCTATCTATCTATCTATCTATCTGTCTGTCTGTCTGTCTGTCTGTCTG
>MU570271.1:1415944-1429684 GCA_024362625.1 Silurus asotus
TATATAGATAGATAGATAGATAGATAGATAGATAGATAGATAGATAGATAGATAGATAGATAGAGAGAGAGAGGAATAAGAAAGTGTGCGTTTGTGTGTATATTTGAGAAAGAGATTTCGAGAGGGCACAGCGTTGCCCGATACCTACCGATTACATTGGTCTTACACTGGCATTGCCCTGAGTCCTGGTGACAGGTAATATGTGGCCACAGGGTCCCAGCGGCGCTGCAGTTACAGTCGAGGCAGCCGTCACCGAGTGACGCCTGCAGCCTGTAGAAGCCTTGTTGGCACTGATTGCACTGCCGTCCAGACACGCGTCGCTTGCACTTACACTGGCCTCGAATCTGTAGAAGAAAGGCACAGCGCTCCAATTAGGACACTTCAGCAGCTTAGTGTCTGTGTGTGTGTGTGTGTGTGTGTGTGTGTGTGCACGTGTTTCTATATATATGTGTGTGTGCATGTCACGGACGGCTACCTCAACCCCCAAAGCCTCCATTCTATTCCCACTGGGAGGCTTTCTTCTCTCTATTACTGGGGAAGGAACGACTCATAGCATATACATCCATACAGCACTGTGTGTTATATAACAGGTGAATCAGAGGAAGCAGTTTGGATCATGTCGGCTAACATATTTCACTAAAGATGCAAAAGAAATGAGATGATGAAGCCTGTCGATCAGATCCTCAGCACTAAGCGGCGATACGGTGATGATGATCGACCACCAGGGTGTTGGGTTCGGTTCGATCTGACACTGTTTTGAGGGCTATATGAAATCCGGTTCTTATAAATTCTTTCCAACGATAAATCACATGTACAAACAACAGACACAACCGTCTCCCTCATAGACCTCAGTGACAGGTCCGAAACCCTAGTTGAAACCTTCCTCATAGTCATGGTGCAGAAGAGCAAATGAAGCCGTCAGGAGAGTAAGGAAATAATCATTCCCCGAATTTAAATAAGGCAACAATTCCAACACGGCAACTGACCCATCTATCGATTACAAATTTGTCATCCAGTATATCTATTGACGTGAAACCTCCCTAGGCCACGGAATATAAAAAAAAACCTTCCATGATGCTTGCGAAAGGCAGCGGTGATTCTCTAGAGAAAAGAGCCTCCTAATGACACGTTTACATACTCGCAGCAATCCCTTTTTCCGATCGCAACGATGATAAATGGCGCGCCGAACGCTAAAACGGCCAGCAAATATATCGACACGAGCGTCTCAAGTGAGGAATGGGCCTGTAGCTTTATATCAATGGGTCATTTTGCAGTCTATCAACAAGTAGAGGATTAAAAGCCGCTTTATCCGAGATCTGTGGTTGCTGTTTCAAAGCACTTGAATGCCAACCAAGAGAATGCTGAGCCTGTCTAATGTATAACAACAAGCCCAAACAATCCAAATGAACGCGCTTAATCAGAAAGAAGTGTACGAGGATTTGTGGAACATGTTTGTGTGGATGTGTGGATATGTATGTGTGTGTGTGTTTATACCTGGTCACACTCCAGACTGCCATTGACTGTTCCATTGTTGTTACACTCGCACGGTTTGCACACGTCCTCGGCTAATAGAGATGCTCCGACTTCTCTGTAGAATAACCTCTGGCACTGCTCGCAGCTCCTCCCTTTTAATCAGACATATACACACACACACACACACACACACAGAATGTTTTGCCACCCTTTGTGCAATGTGTCCTAACATACATGTAGTGCAGTCCATTTTCTTTTGTGATCATAGTCTTTTGCAGAACTTTAGATACACAATACATGAGAATGATCTATCTATCAATCTATAATTTTATCTAATCTGTCTGTCTGTCTGTCTGTCTGTCTGTCTGTCTGTCTGTCTGTCTGTCTGTCTGTCTGTCTGTCTATCTGTATCTGTCTGTTTGTCGGTGTGTCTGTCTGTCTGTCTAGCTAGCTAGACACATATCTATCTATCTATCTATGTGTTTGTCTGTCTTTGTCTGTGTCTGCCTGTCTGTCTGTCTGTCTGTCTGTCTGTCTGTCTGTCTGTCTGTCTACCCACCTACTGGTCTATCTATCTATCTGTCTGTCTGTCTGTCTGTCTGTCTGTCTGTCTGTCTGTCTGACAGACATAATATACTCCAAATATTTTCTGGTCAGCTAAAACAAAAATCAAACTGCTTGGACTTAAAGCAAAAAAAAAAAGCTAAGGGATTTACTCCAGTAAGCATCATCCCACATATAAAGCATGGGGATGGCCGAAACACAATGCAGTAGGACTCTCAAAAATCTGCTCATTAGCCTTAAAAGTACAATTTTATCACAGTTTCAATCTTCAAGCAAGCACATAATATTTATTGGGTGTTGTGATTTTATTTATGAAAACACTCAGTGACTTTGCAAAAGCATAATTACATAATACACTACATAGTAAATAGGTAAATGAATGCAAGCAGAAATGTAAGTGCCTGGATATGTATATAGATATAGAATATAGATATATAAATAATAAACAAATAACAATAAACATGAATGAAAAATGCCAAACCTTAAAGTATTGCCTTAGTAATTGATAAAAAAAAATCCTTTCGAAATCTATTTAATGTTTTTTTTTCCAACGTTTTAAAAAGTTCAACAACTTTTAAACATAATTACTGTAAAAAAAATGAAATGCGTGCAGGCCATGATTGGCTGACCAGATATAAGTAAGTACATATTATGATGAGTACCTGCAGTGTTATGAGTGCAGTTATCACACACTCCGCCTCCTCCCCGGTAGTGCTCCTGAGGGTGAGGGTCGACGCTGGCATCGTAGTGGCAGGAAGTGGCATGTCCGTGACACTGGCAGGGTCGGCAGTTGTATGCCTGCGCTTGATCCCCTGCTCTGAACGGCTTGTCGTTGTAAAGCGGCGCGCAACGTTCGCACTGTCCGCAAATAGAAAAAGCATAAATATAACCAGTGAACAAACAAAACCCAAAGACAAGGTTTTCAATAACACACTAAACTTGACCACTGTGCTGTAACATCCCACCAACATTAATCACAGAAAGAAAAACATAGGGTTTTTGATTTTCCAAACGCTGATGCGCACAAGTTTCAGTGATCAAAAGGTTTGAAAGGCATTCTGTACTGATGATGGCTCAGGTACTAGTGAAGGCTCCTAATGTCAGGCTGTTGTTAGAACGCCCAGAAAACCCAGGAGAATTGCTAATTCTCAGACCACCTGCTTCTACAGCCTTTTATACACACCATGAACCTGACAAATAGGCATAATCCACTGGGATTTAGGTATTTATACCACACACACACACACACACACACACACGCAGAGTGTTTAAGAGCTTAAGAAAATATCAGTGCCGTTATGCCGGCTTTGCTTATTGTTATAACCACACACACACACACACACACACACACACACACACACACACACACACATATGGACGTATGGCACTAATTTTATTAAAAGATTTACAAATAAATAAATAAACTACACTGAAAAATCCTTTTCAATCACTAAACATTTGATTTACTGATGAAGTTTCCACCAATTAAAACCGTCCGTGTGGAAACAAAGCAAAAGTTCCTTTTAATACCCGGATTATTTACGTCATTTAAAACACCATAATAAGGTTTCACATCTTAGTGTGTATTAAACAATATATCAATTGTAGGCCTGAATATACCAAAAGTAGGCTGCTGAGATTGTTGTTTAACCAATCGGATTGCTGACTCCGAGGCCCTCTAGAATGCGTCCAATCACGTCGGCATTTTCACTGCAAATTACATTTTTTTTTTAATAAAATGGTTTTTAGAAATGCACTTAATGGCTTGCGAATATTAAGCATGATTCGAGAAATGCTGAAACTATAACTATCGTAGCTGTTGGTATGGCTGAAGAGATAAATGGCAGTAAAACAGTGAAATGAAGGAGGGAGTCCTTTTCGAACTCGCAGTTTCCATTAGAAGTCCAACTGAGAATGTTAGGAATGAAACCGGAGCGTGTTTTCCGGTTCCGTGTAAAAAGGCCTGCATGAATGCCACGGCTAATTTCACGCTCCTGAGCTCAACCTTTAGCCTGCTTCCGAATGCTCCGCTTTAGCATGCTTCACCAACAGAGTGCCATCGCTGCCACGTAACCCTGTTTTGGATAAGGCCACGGTGTGTGTAGAGCGACGCTGGTGCCTGCATACCAACACGCTGACATTTTCTTCTCCTTTTGTGTTCCTAGTTTTGCATTTAGCGAAAGTTCAAAAGGATAAATTCAACCAGATCTTACAATATGTCTTTGTATATATGTGTGTGTGTGTGTGTGTGTGAGAACCAGAAGCGATACACGGTCGGATTTGAGATCTACCAAAGCGTGTGTACTCGGGATAAGTTCGGTTGTTAACGGAGATCGTGGATTGTTCTGGCATGTGTCGGGTGACTTCGGCTGCTTTAGTGTCACAGAAGAAATTGTAAGGATTAGACCTGAATTCATTACTCCAACTGCAGCGCTCGTCGGAATAGGGAAATTAAAGATTCATTATTTATGTCTGCTTGATCTAAAGCTGAATATCATATAGACAGACAGGAAATCGTATTCACAGCATATGCTAGCAGATGTTTTAAACGTCGTTAGGAAGGTACTATTTTCAATACCAGACTTTAATACAATATCCTGAATCTAAGACTTCTTCCAAAAGGTTCTTTGAGAAATCAGATACATTATATGGCATTTGGAAGAAACCATTATGGAGAGCGACTTACACATTTCTATGGAAAATCAGATTCACTATATGGCAGAAACATTTATACAGAGTGACTTACAAATATCTTATTTTTACAGCAAGGAATTAAGGATTGGGGGCCTCGTTTAAGGGCCCAGAAGTGAAAGCTTGGCACTGTTGGGAAGCTGGAGGTCGGTTTGGCCGTGTAGATCAGACCTCGTACACCAACTACTTCGCCTCCAGACTTTCTTTCGGCTTCTCGCATTATGGGTCGCCACAGAGGATCATGTTTTTACTCTGGATGCCCTTCCTAACGCAACCCTCCCCATTTATCCGGGCTTGGAACCGGCACTAAGGCTTGTGCGACCCTAATGGCTGGGGTTGGTTCCCTGACCGGGGATCGCCGCGTTGAGAGCGCCGCATCCTAACCACTAGACCAACAAATACCCAAAAAATGACACCAAATGATTTGATTACGCAAAAAAAATTATTAGTTATAAACCAGGATTGCTAAGAATTACACAAACCATGTTCCCAGAATTCCTTGTTTGCTATCAGGGTTTATTAGATCACATTTGGGGAAATGTTTCCATTAAACATTCAAATCATTATGACAATTTTTTCCTTGTTTGTAGCTTTTATTTCTCGAACATTTCACTGCAGCAGAGGTAACCCGAATAATTGGAAGTCTCAGGATTGCGTCTGTTTCATCATGACTTACTTTCTCACCAATGATTTGTTATTAAGACCATTGAAAAAGCTTCTTATTCGACATTTTGTGATTGGAACGTTTTTGCTTTTTCGACAAGAGTATATATTGGTGCCTGAACACGACCCTTATACTGTATTTGGCGCTTTCCACAGACACACCATTTGGAAATTTTCCAGGATGTCTCTTTAAGTTCTAGCATTATAGTGTGCCTTTACTTTCATTAATTTAACCCAATGCTGTTCCAGTATGACAATGCTCCAGCTTCATGAACACATGGTTGACCTTGGATGGTTTAGAAGATCTCAAATGACTTGGGGTTCGATCTCAACGCCAATGAGCATCTTCGATATGTGCAGGAACGCTAACGCATGCCAGAAGTTAATGGTGATATCTCAATAAGCATGAAAGCCTCCTTGAAAGAGTGGAGGAGCAACTTCAAATGAACACCAAACCCTTGGATTGCACCTTTTAACAAGAAGCAGAAATCTGGCAAATCTCACTCTAATTGAAATTTCTGACAAAAAATTTATGTAAAAGTTTTTAAGGTGGGAACAAACTTAAAAATAAGACCCTGCTGATTTAATATTACCAAAGCTATTTACTCCTAAAAGACAGGACAAGTTTCAGCCAATCAGCACAGTGCAGAAACAAGACACCGCCGACCCTGTCAATCTCGCTGCTGCTCTGCACTGTGGCCTATTTAAATGCAGTGTGTTTGTGCACACACCCATACACACACACACACACACACACACACACACACACACACACACACACACACACACACACACACACACATACACACAAGCACACACACACATAGCAGACAGCTTTAGGGTAGACCCTAATCCCATCTCAGAGCCAGCTGTTCAAGTCCGGGGGTATTTCGGGTCTGATGTTTATCTCAAACACACACACACACTCACACACACACACAGACACGCTTTCCAGTAGCTGTGCTACACGCATCCCCCGGTTTGTTCCTGTAAACGTAACAATGGCGTGGAGAGAAAGCAGAAGCCTGGCGTGAATTATGCATGGCCGCTCATGAATAATTCAAATCACCAAACATCAGGTTTAAAAGTTTAATACGGGACTCACTTCCTGTGTGTCGGCACGCTTTCGGAGCGTCTCTCAATAGAAGTGTATTTAGATTGACGGAATATTAATATTGTAAAAAAAAAAAAAAAGGCTCACAACTGTGGAGTGGACAGAGAGAGAGAGAGAAAGAGAGAGAGAGAGAGAGAGAGAGAGAGAGAGAGAGAGAGAGAGAGAGAGAGAGAGAGAGAGAGAGAGAGACCTGTTTACACAATCACAGTAGGAGAAAATCAGATTTACATGAAAAATCCACCTTTCGTGACTGAAAAATGAGAATAACTGTAGTCACTTTTGGTCCCATATCGTACGGCTAATTAAGCAGATGATTTGCACCTACAAGTCTTCCATAGCTGTAGATAAGTTCTGCTGGAAGGGTTTAAAAATCAGTCATTTTTAGATATTCGATACTGCTGGAAGTAAACAAAGACTGATAAGATCCGTACCTACATAATATCTGTAGCGACATCATATTTGTAATCATACTTTTAGTTACATCATATTTATAGCTACATCATTTCAGTAGCAACACAATATCTGCAGCTACATAATATCTGTAATATAACTGTATATATAGAACTATATAAAATGCTATATTGGTGCGTATTTTGCGATTAAGCTCTTTTTCGGTTGGGCGGTCAGAGAGCGCACTCGTCAGAGCTCGCAAACCGCATCTGTAGCAAACTGCACAAGCTTAAATATATGTGTGTGAATTACTTTTTTGTTTGTTTTTTATTCCACGATGCCTGGCAGGGAAGAAGAACTGATTTGGTCGCAGGCACTTTTACAAAGCGGACTTTTCAAGAAAAGATATACATCATGCTCTGGACAGTTGTTAAGCATTTTTTTTCATGAAATACTTTTGCGGTCATTTTTCTGTAGAATTTGCACAGGGTCCTTGGTGGTCTAGTGGTTAGGATGCGGTGCTCTCACCACTGGGGCCCGGGTTCAATCTCCGGTCAGGGAACCAACCCTAGCCACTCTTAGTGCCGGTCCGAAGCCCGGATAAATGGGGAGGGTTGCTTTAGGAATGGTACCCAGCATAAAGCGTTCTTTCGGCTTTTCCCATCAGGGGTCTCCACAGCGGACCAGCCGCATGTTTGATTTGGCACATGTTTTTACGCTGGATGCCCTTCCTAACACAACCCTCCGCATTTATCCGGGCTTGGGACCGGCACTACGGCTTGTGCAACCCTAATGGCTGGGGTCGGTTCCCTGACCGGGGATCAAACCGGGGTCGCAGTGGCGAGAGCGCCGCATCCTAACAACTAGACCACCAGGGAACCCTGCATCCAGCGTAAAAACATGTACAAAATCAAACATGCGGATGATCCGCTGTGGCGACCCCTAACGGGAGAAGCCGAAATAAAGTTTTTCTGTAGAATTTGCACAAAAACACATTGCCTTCGGTTTAAATCCTCTGGAAAAAATGTAATGCGCCGACAAAATGCACAAATATGAACGGAAAAACCCGAGGTCATAAGATGAGGTTATGAAAGTCTGAACTTGATTTAATAAAAGTTTATAAAAACAATTCTTAATATCTGCAAATGTAATCCATAAAACACAAAAACTCAAACTAATTATATCATCATATCTGCCTCGCCCGGTCCTTTACCTATTTTCTAATGTATAATGTAACATTGATTAATATAACAATAAAAAAGAAATGTTGTTGGAAGATGGGACACAGGGTTTCAGACACAGCGACAGATTTCTTATTTGTACACTTCGAGCTGATTCCCAGTCCCCGAAGCAGATCTAATGCATTTTTTGCTATCAGCTATAAGTCACACTTCAGGCCTGAGAGTTGGCGTGGAGAACGAGTGGGTGAAAAATACAATACCTGTGCGAGTCCAAGTGTTGTTGTTTTTTTTGTTTTGTTTTTTTGTGTGTGGCTTCAGGCTTCATTTTACAGAGAAATTACAGAGAATGCTGGATGTCATGTCATGTCATGGGAGATAACCCAACCTGACCAGTCCAATCCTTATTTTCAATGTGCAGCAGATATCTGTGAAACAAGACCTTCACACAATCTCTGGTTTTCCAAACACCACAGTTGAAGCAATAACGTTTATTCAATTTTAGAAATCTCATTCATTTATATCACATGTACATTTATGGCATTTTAATAATATCCCCACTGTGGGATGAATAAAGGTATATCTTATTTGGCGGTTGTTCTTATCTCAACTTGGTTATACAACTGAGCAGTTGCGGGTTAAGGGCAGTGCTCGAATTGAGGGGAGCTGGGGGGATTAGGCATTAGCCTATTTGTTCTGACTTGTTGTCCTTTATGAAGCACCAGTTAGCACCGTTAGTCACTTACATACAGATAAATAGATAGATAAATAGATAGATAGATAGATAGATAGATAGATAGATAGATAGATAGATAGATAGATAGATAAATAGATAGATAGACAGTAAGTCAAACAGGAATTTGAATATTTGGCTTCAAACCCTATATAACCTGGTTTTAATTTGTGTGTGTGTGTGTGTGTGTGTGTGTGTGTTTCTTCGGGTGAAATGTTGCACTGGCGAAAGTGTGAGCAGTGGCAAACGTGTCATCAGAGCTTTCCTACAGATATAATTACCTCAGCCGGACTCATCAGTAAGCAACCCGGGGGCTGATGGGACAGCGCGATTAGAGCTCTGCTGCCCACAAAACCCACTTCCTCCTCGCATTCCATCCTCTCCCAAAACCCTCACTCATTCCCCCCCCAGCCTCCCCCGTTCTCTGTTTCAGGAAATGGGATACGTGTTCAGTGAGGTGATCTCTCGCTCCCTTTTCTCCTTCCTCGATCGATCTGTTAAAGCCTGTTTTTCGAGGCCGCTGTTCATTACAGCAAACTCGTGCATCTTATTAAGGGGATGTGGTTAATAAAAAAAGAAATAAAATAAAATGACTCACGTTATCTCCATGCGTGTGACTCTCGGGGAGGCAGGAACATCGGTACGGCTTCACGGCGGTGTCGCAGGTGGACGCGTGGCCGTGACACTCACATCTATGTGGAAAAAACGAGAGTTGATTAGGCTTTTTTTTTTTGACGTACTCACACAAGCACTAGGGGTGTAACGGTCCGTGTATTCGTCCTGAACCGTTTCGCATGTAGCCCAAATGCTTGTTTTATGTGTGAAACATTAAAAAATGTTCCCTCAAGAACATATTATGTGGTGGACTGCGGGTTTGTTTAGGCTTCAACTCGTGTCGCTCCACTAGATTTTGGAGTGTTCATGTGAAAATTTGTGTTTGTTCACCCACAAGTGTGTTAGTAAAGTCAGGTACTGATGTAGGATCAGGAGGTTTGTGACAAAAAGACCACCGAATATATAAACATACACCAAACCTGCAAAAGTGTTGTGGAGGAGTGTTGTGAGTAAAATAAAGAAAAACAAGAGCCATCATTAAGATTTCCTGGATACACAACAAACTGTCCCTAAAACAGGATCAGTAAACGGTAGACTCTTGGACTGCAGCAGATACGGCCAGTAAATGAACACGGGATTGGAGCGATATCCGATACCACTATCGCTAATAATGCATGCCTTCTTCAAAGCAGCAAACGCAGCCTGGAGCTCTCTGCTTTCACGATTGTTCCATCACCTCCAAGTCCTAAAAAACACTATATAAACAAAAGTTTCTTGCTTTGAAGCATGAAACGAAGGATAAACCCCCTAAAAAAAGAAGGTGTGTTGTGGGACTTGATGGCTTTGTGGTAAAAGCCTTGCCTCTGAGCTCAGAAGTTGCTGGTTCAAATCTGGCTTGTCCCCACACTGGGTAAGTTGAGTGGAAATTAGTGTGTGGTGAGCAATGGAGTGGGTGACTGTGAACAAAGGCTGTAAAGACCTGCTGGGTTACAGCCTCAGAAAATAAAGTGAGAGGGGTAGTTTTGCATTTTGGGCAGCGAGGGAAAGCTCATTAAAAAAAACATTTTTTCTCTGGAGCGTATGTTGAAACTTTTCTGGATATTTTTGCGTCAAAGAGACACAGACACAGCTTTAGAAAGAGTGGGAAACAAACAAAGAGACCGCAAGTGAGAGACATATACAGTGAGACATAGACATTTACAAAAAGAGACACAGAGACAATTAGATAGAGAAAATAGAGAGACAAAGATAGCGAGATATAGCCACTTCCTGTTGGAAGTGTTTCTCCCGAACGACTCTTAATGATCTCATTTACTAAATGAGCAGTAGTGAGTTAAGTGCTTGCTCAGGTGCCCAAAACTGGCAGCTTGGAGGTGTTAAACATGTATTATATTTACAGCATGTGATATGTATGTAAGCATATGTACAGTGATTAAATATAAAGGCTATATCAGTGCAGAGACGTGTGGACATCATTAAGAGCCTTTGCTATGTTTCCACACGGACAGTTAATGAGGTGATACCGGAGAAACTGCACCTCTTCAAGTCAAGTCAGGAAGCTTATATATAGCAAATTAGAGACATTTTACAGATTTGAATGATGTATTGTTTTTATCTGTACGATCAATAAAGACAGTAATTTAAGTTTGTAATTTAATTTAAATTTTGAGGGAAAAACCCACAAAACGCCACCCAGAGGGTGAATTGTGTAAAACATGGCGGATTTGGTGTTTGATTTGAGACTTGGCGCAGAAATAAAAGTAAAGTTTACTGATTAAAAATATTTTAATCACAAGCAGAGAAAAGATGATGATGATCAGGAATGTGTCTGTTCTCAGTCATGTCCTCATCATTGACTCCCTCTGTCTCATCCACATTAACCCCAAACTTCTTACTGCCTTCTGCCTGCTGCTTCTTAGCTTCGTAAACTAGTCTACATCTGTGGTGAGTGAGAGTCAGGACTTTATACACCAGTGGATTAAAAAAGACACACAATGACAGGAAATCGGTTGTTCGGCTGAAATCGGCGCACAGTGAAAATAAAAATAATATTTCACCAAATCAATGGATTAAAACTAAAGTAACGAGCCGGTTTTAAAAATTTAAGAAGTAAAAAGTACAGATATTTGTGTAAAAATGTAATGAATAAAAGTAAAAATAAACAGTGGAGTAAAGTACTGATACCAAAAAAATCTACTTAAGTACAGTAACAAAGTATTTGTACTCCGTTACTTCCCACCTCTGGTGCCTGATGCGGTTGTCCTTGATGCCATTAAAGTATTGGACTTTTGATCTGTAGGTAATGAGTTTAAATCCCAGCCACAACAAGCTGCCACTCCTGGGCCCCTTAGCAAACCAAATAGATGTTCAGTTGTATGAGTCAAGGGCCCAGCATTGGCAGCTTAGCGGAGATCTGAAATCACAACCTTCTGATCGCAAGCCCAACATGCTACCCCCTAGACTTCCCCCTCCCAATTCAACTCCATTACAAGGTAAACACAACTCTACCCTCCACCCTTTCCTTACACATCGCCGCTCTCCCTCTGTCACACACCTGCCCCTGTCTTCTTCACTCTCTCATCATCTCTGGCGTTCCCTTTTTTTGCTCCTTCTCTATTATATCGCTATGTGCATGAGTAATAGGATTTCCCATTCAACATTTATAAATGCCAGTGGAAATACCATTGGTGTGCTGTAATGTTCGATACAGAGGCTGACAGGTCTCCATCAGACACAGCCAGCCCCTTCAGGTCATCGCTTTAATTATTCATCCTCAACGGGCCGTTATTCATCGCTCCAGCCGGGCCGGGCAAAAAGGAGAGAAACTCTTCACCTCCATCAGACCGGTAAACACAACAGACAAACAAAGGCTGAGAGAGAGGGAGAGAGAGAGGGAGAGAGAACGAGAGGGAGAGCTGTCATTATGGCTGGAGGTTATTACTGTGGGAGTACAAAGCTGACGCTAATGTTCACAGATGCAGCTTGACACGCTGTCAGAACACCACAAAGGCGGCATTTGCACACATTTTAACCCCCCCCTTCTCAACCCCTCAAAGGGAAACCCACCACTGTTTACTCTCTCTCTTTCTCTTTTTCTCTCCCTCCATCTCTCTTTCCCTCAAACCCCTCTCCCTCGCTCGGTCTGCCTTGTCTTTGGCGGCGTAAACCATCATGACAAGACCTCAGACAAGGAAGCTGGAACGTAATAAAAAAGAAAGAAAGAAAAAAAGAAATAAAGGAAGGAAGGAGAAAGAGATGTACCTCCTGAATGTCAAAGGACGATGAGATTTCACCCTCTCGGAAATCTCAATTTCTCCTATGCCGATTTAACTAGCGCTTAATTAAAGCCGGCTCGTTCGCATACGCTCATACACACTCGCACACGCTCGCACACACTCGTGCACACTCGTGCACACTCGCACACACAGGCATTCTGGCTGAATAATGACATAATTACCATAAAGAAATTCCATGATTCTGTAGCTAGACCAAAAAAAAAAACAGGAATGTTCCACAACAAACCGGTTTCTTTCTCTAAAGTAGAAAAATAAAGTTTCACGCGCTTTTCTGCGATAATTATGAACAGGCTGTGAACATTTTAAACACCGTGTGTCATTCGATTTGTTCCATTTTGGAAATTTGAGTTTCTTTTTTCTGCGAATGCAGATCTTAAACTAATAAAAAGTCGACCTGGAGAAAATCGTCTTTCTCGCCGATCGTGGTCGAATTTGTCTTCCTAAGCTTATCGTTCCAAAGAAATAAAAAAAGGTACGTTCCTTAAACTTTAATTCTCGCTCTGACGCTGGAGCTGCACAGCCACGTGCCCTCGCTGCATTTCACACGCGTAATTGCTAATTAATGCGTTTTTCTCCATAACTGTGTCCAATTAGTAATAATGTATTGAAAGGGGTGAAATTACTCTAAGATAAGGTCGGGGGGGGGTTGATTATGTCTGATAAACACTCAGGGAGGAGGCGATTCTGACCTGCCGCTGATGGTGATCTCATCCACAGCGTAGTAGCGATGGCGGAAGGGCACTTGTGGGCCGCGGGTGTGGTACTGGCCCTGCAGGTGGATGCGAACGTGGGTGGCGAGCACAAACTCCTGCAAGGTGGCGCTGTTGTAGAAGTTGTTATAGCCTGGCCGCAGGTTAGGCTCCGGGGTTAGCAGGCTGAAGGTGATGTTCCCGTTAGTATACGGAATATCGCTGTTGGGTAAAAGGTGAGGGGTGGGTGGGTTGGGGGATTGCACACATTTCTTTTACAAAATCAACATATAGCATTATCATAGCTATTATCATAGCATTATTATAAATGGTTATCTATCTATCTATCTATCTATCTATCTATCTATCTATCTATCTATCTATCTATCTATCT
>MU570271.1:1429922-1472422 GCA_024362625.1 Silurus asotus
TATCTATCTATCTATCTATCTATCTATCTATCTATCTATCTATCTATCTATCTATCTATCTATCTATCGCCTTGTGTCATATTCATTGTAGAACATTCCTTCAAACCAAAAAAAAAAAAAAAAAAAGAAAGTAAATAAAAAATCTGTATAAATGATCATTATATACAACATTAAAAAATGTAAGGTCCGCCTATGTCATAAATCCATAGGGTGGAGTCAGATCTAGCTACTCCCACCCTGGCAAAGTCCAGAGGGTGAAGATATCTCAGTGTATTACAACCTGGATAAGTGTGATAAGATTGTAAGTTATGGATAAGAGATTAGGAATTGGGCTTGTAGGAGTAGGAAGAGTTTCCAATCCCTGGACTGTTTTTTCACTGAGACAACTCGAGTCACCAGGCAGAACGTGTCTCCTCACCTGCATTATTTAAGATAACTCCTAACACAACTGCCTCTTTGCTTTTTATTTCTGACTCCTAATGCTTATAGACTTAACCAGGACAGAACCAGACTTCCTTCCACCTTATCCCCCTCTCTTATTCTTTCTTTAGAATAAGAATTTCTACCTTATAGTTTTGTCACCATTCATTCGTTCATCCTTCTATCCTTTGATTCTGATGTCCATTTACACATCCATGTAGGTTCAAAAGTCACAAAAACTATGGGTTTGTGTGAGTAAATAATGTCACGCATTCACAATATAGCCAATTGTACTGTATGAAAACACTTGACTCTCATGCCCATCTCATGTTTTGGGAGATGTTGCACATCTCCCAAAACCATGATTACTCAAATGGAGTTGGTTCTAGCATGCTGCTCTAACAGAGTCCACTTTTATTCAAATGCATGCTATTCGATTAAAAAAAACGTGGCTTTATGCCCAATAAGCCACATGAGCATTAGCACGGTCAGGCACTGGTGTCGGGATTCCTCCACAAACCACGTCATTATGGAGCTTGTACATAGAAAAGTGAAAGACATTCTATCCATAACACATACTGTTGGGCTGCGACTGTCAGGTGTCCCCATACTTTTATCCATCTTATATACCAACAGCATAATCCAACCCCGAATGAAAAAAAGACACGGGTATGTAAAATGTAAACAAAAACAGAATGCAATGATCTGCAAATTTAATAAACCCATATTTTATCCACAATAGAACATAGAATAGATATCAAATGGATTAACTGAGCCAATGGGTAAGGAAACTTTAAGACAAAAAAATTGAATTTGATAGCTGCAACATGTCTTTACCATGCAAAGAAAAAAGCATGTGTGAACATGATCCATCCTGCAAATTCTCTCTGGGCCAAAGTTCATTTAAAATGTACTGAGGCAGTGTGGATAGCTGTTCTGTGGTCAGACAAATTAAAATTGTATTTCTTTTTGGAAACCATGGACGCCACATCCTTCAGACTAAAGAGGAGAAGGACCATGCGGGTTGTTATCTGTGCTCGGTTCAAAACGCTGCATCTCTGAAGGTATGGGAGTGCATTAATACCTGTGGAATGGAAAGCTTGCACATTTGGAAAGGCTCCATCAGTGATGGTATTCAGGTTTTAGAGCAACATCCAGAATATTTGCACAAGACAATGCTAACAACATACTGCATCTATTGCAATAGCATGACTTCGTAGTGGAAGAGTCCGGGTGCTGAACTGGCCTGCCTGCAGTCTAGACTTTTCACAATTGGTCCATCATAAAACAGAAAATACAACAAAGGACACCCAGAACTGTTGAGCAAATAGAATCCTGTATCAGACACATATGGCAACCCTGTCTCCTCAGTTTCCAGATGTATACAGGCAGAAGATGAGATAGCTCTGTCCCTGTTGCTGCCAAAAGGTAAGTTTGTTTTTGTTCTATCATGAATAATATATGGGTTTCTGAGATTTGCAAATCATTGCATTGTGTCCCCACTTTTTAAAGTTCAGGTTTGTAATTTTACTGATGCAGCTTAGATAGTACAGGTGCAACTGAAAGGGTACTGGGGTACCTGGGCAACTGTAGGCAGTTGACCGAATCTGAGTAAGCCAAAGGCCCGTTATCCTCCATTCCAAACGAGCTGCTGCAGTTCTTAGCTAGGTACTGCCAGTCTCTCCATTCGGAGGTGCCGCGGGTCCTCCTTTGTATGCGCACGGCTTCAGGTTGCGGGTTTCGGAACTGCAGGATCACGTAAAAAACCTGCGGAAATAGAGCGTGCGAAATTTCAAGACAAGGAAGAATATGCATGAAATACTAAACGCCAATGGATTATTTATTATCAGCAGCGCCACAGTCCACGCCCGGTCGCCTTCACGGCCGCCAACACTGTGAAGAACAGCTTGAAGCCGATCGTTGCCCGCTTTAAACCCCCCTCGTCCCCTTATTTCCATCTCCCTTCCGTCTTTCTCCTTGTCTCTTTCTCTTTTTTTTTTATCTTTTTTTCTCTGTAGAAGAACTGGTGCCAACTTTGACTAAGTGGACACTTCAAAAAAAGCTGCGCCGGTGTGTTTTATCTGCTGTTGAGAGGCTCTGCCATAGAGCCACTCGAAAATCCACTAGCGCTTTTCTCCTGGACCTCGCTTTCTTCGCGGCTTAGCCACATGGAAGACTGGGGAACTTGGACACACATACACCCACACACACTTAAAGAACTTAGCGTCTGGTTGTTTGCTTGAACATCCGAAAGGGTCCCAAGTCTCCGGATTTGCAAAGTACAAAACCGTTCAGGGAGCCGAGACAAACGCACAAGCCTTGAAGTCTCCGGCTAAAAGATTTGAGCGACTCTTTTAGGAGTGCTGCTCTCAGCTAGGGAAGGATGGGCGCTTCTTTTTAAAAAGAGAAAATACCCACCACTGCTGTCTAAATCGACTCATAAAGAATCATCTATGCAGGACACATAAAAAAAGCCCCTGCAATAACCAGGACAGAGATTTGAGATTGTTTGTTCAAGTAAGCAGGGTCGGTATCAATAAGTCACGGGACACTTCTGGGATAAAGGCTTAGCTGATAATGCAGTCTGGCAGTTCTGAGAGTTTCTAGTAATTAGCAGGGAGAAACAGAAATCTGAGAGAAGTGGGCAATCCGTGGCTGTTCTTCTCATCCTTTTTAACCCCATGAGTAGGTACAGATTTCCGCTGTTTTTTTACACAATTGGAAATTTCTTGCAGCTATGGTTGTATAGTAATGTTGTTAATTCAGTATAACAGCAGTCATTCTTAACAACAACAAGGTTTCAGATATACAACGTCGTTTTTTGCCACATTTCAAAAGTCGCAGCAATACGAGAATAGTCAAAATAATTTTAGACATCGGCTGAAATACTGGTCAGCGCCCCGGTGTTCAACTCCTTCAGGATCGATTTCTTCGATCATAGTCTTTTGGGAAACATCTCCTCTTCGGATGGCATGCAGATGTAACCATCGCTATCCTTCGGCCTGCACAAACGAGGCAATTTTCTTAATATCTGTCTAAATTTTTTTTTATATATACATTCGGTTTCCTACATAATTGCTGCAGTGTCCGTTTAATAATTATAACTCTGTGCTGAAGCGCCAAAAGAAATTCCGTTTTGCTGAATCACAACCTAAAGTAGGATTTAACCAAATCCTTCACCTCTATTTTATAAAAAAAAAATCTTGTATTGCTGTGACTTTATTGTCAAAATATTTCGACCTTATTCTCGTTATTTCGACTTTGTTCTCATACAGCTACGACTTTATTTTCGTAAGTTTGACATTCTGTTCTGAAAATATTACGACTTTATTCTCGTAATATTTTTGGCACTAAAACTCTGTCTTACTAATAGGTGCTGTATATATATATATATATGCATGAACAGAGTTAATGTGTTACCTTTTTCTAGCTCCATGTACTGTATATGCATCCAGATCTAGTCATGTGTTACCTGGTACTCTCCGCTCTCCAGGTCTATGGTGATGGAAAGCCCTTGGTCAAGTTGTTCCTTGCTGAAGAAAACAGAGGACACCCAGGTCGTGCCGATGTCGTTATCGTTGATATAGCTGAGCGGGTGAGCATGCGGGTGGAGGCGAAGCAAGCGGTTGTTGGTGGTGTCATCAGCCCCATTTGCGATGCAATACCTTTCCACTACGGGGTGCACTCTTGGGTGACTGGACGGGCAGCGACACGAAGGCTGGGTATGGAGTGGAGGGAATCTGGCAGAGTACACCTCTTCAATCTCTCTAGCTCATACAGACATGTGAATAACAATTTCAATTATCAATTATCAATAATAATCAGCATCCACTCTGAATTAGCAAAAACATTATCAGATGAAGAACCTATTGGTGACTTTGCTGCCAGAAAAAGCAAAACTGTTCCTTTATAACATTTTTATTCCTTTATTTTTGAATTATTTGAATCTATTGCTAATCATTTTTACATTTCGTTTTTTTTATTTAATATTTATGTCTAATTTTTGTTTATATATGCTGTAGAGCTACAAAGTATAAAACTGCAATATACATATAATAACTGTACCACAGATATTTTCTATTTAGGTCACCAATTGGCCAGCAGTGAAAAAGAAACTGTATTTCTAGCATTGTGACTGTGGCTACTGACTCCGTACCAGAAATACGATTTGTTTAGCGCATGCATAAAACGCTTAAGAATCCAGGAAGTGTTTAGCAGCTATGCGCTATGGATTCTTTAGCGTTTTATATCCAGCTTCAAGAATTTCTCTTAAAAGGAGAAAATCCTGACGATTCCGCATATCGAGGGAGTGAATGAATGAACGATGAAAGAAATGGAGACATTTGTTAAAGTATGCTGAAATAAGTAGAAGAGTTTTGTAGCATATCTTCAGAAAATCAAATAATAAATGTAAAACACACACATTCATATTACTTAAATGTGGTGTAACGAATGTAAATTATTTAATTACATTTTTTGGATTTATTTAATTTTCTTAAATCAATTTAATTGGTGCCAATTTCATTGATTACTGAATTTGATCAATAATTATGTATTGCATTCATTGGATTTATTCTATTTTATTTGTATTAAAGTTTATTAAAAAAAATTATAATATATTATTTTATATATTATTTAACCAAGCAAGTGTTTTATTTAAAATATGTACAAATGTAAATTGTTCAAATGTAGATGATCACAAATGTTAATAAATAATGTGTTAATAAAAAAGGGGGGTTTTGCATTGCTTCCTCATAACTGTACTGAAATTGACCTGATCCATTCATAAACCTCTTCACAGAGCTCATCTCTGGTTCTCTCATCATCATCATCATCATCATATATATATATATATAGTTAGAACTGGAGCCCAGCATCTGCAAGTTCTACAAATTGATCTACGGTCCACAAGGCAGAAAGGGAAATTCAAAAAATCTAATAAAGTGGTTTAATTGTGAATAAATACACAAATAGACCTAATTTGCCTCCCTGAGTTTAATCACAATGGCTGGTCTCTTGCACAAACAATCCCAGATGCTTGGATGTCAATCCACTGACCTGTTAGTCAAAGTCTGGGGATAAAATCTGAAATCCTGCATTCTCCCGATGAATTGATTGGACCCTGGGAAGAAAAAAAGAAAAAAAGAAATGTCAAAGGCTGCTATTGAGAAGAGTTTGCACGATCCATAGCGGTGAGAGGATTACCTTATCTCTGCCATTGTTTGGGGTAAAAGACACACTGGGCTACATGGTGAATGGATTGCGCTTATTTGCAGCTGTGTGTTTGGGGTAATCCTGCTGACTCAGCCTTCTCGCTTAGTTACGGCACAGAAACGTGCAATAAAAAAAAAACACTGGTGATATTAGATATTATAAAATGAATTTCAGCATATTGGAATGCTCTGATTTATAAATGCTTTATTTGAGTACAGCGCATTTATATTACCTGCAAATACAATAAACCATCACAATGTGAATAAACCATACAGACAAACCACTGCACAAATCCCTACTTAGAGGTTTCATGCCAATATATGGCAGCTAGAGAGAGAGCGAAAGAGAAGGAGAGAAGAAAAGAGAGAACGAGAGAGAGAAAAAGGATTGGATATAAGTGTGTATGTTGGCAGAAGTGTAAACAATTTGAAACTACATCCCTTTACATGCATTCAATCAAGCTTTACTCGTGATCGAATCCAAAAACAAAACACATTTAAACCTCGAAGACTGAAAACCGAACCGGTTTGTGATTTTTCAAATCGTGTTTCTTCCCCAAACACGTTTTTTTTTTCCATTTCCCACATCAACATGAATAGAACAGGATTTCACAGACCTGGGCTTATGTGTGGGGAAGGAAAATGTGTGTAAACAGGATCCGTTTTTTTTTTTTTTGGTTCTTCCTAAAAATGCTTTTTTTGTCAAACTTTTCAATGCTGGTGGTAGAACATCATAATCAGCCCAATGTGTTCTGAAGGAAAAGCTTCAAGCTCGAAATGATACGTATTTCTACAGGCATCTGATTAGATCCTAAACTTGGGTTTACATATAAATAAATCAATGAAACAAATCTATTGAAAAAATCTGCATAATTTTAAATGTTCATATTGTGCACATTTAAACCACATCAATCAGAATGACCAAACTATCAGCATCCTTCTCCACAACCAAATACCTCTAACACTGCTATACAGAAACACTCTTATTCTCCATTTTCCTTTCATTATCTTCATTGGATTCTGTTTCGTTCCTCTTATTGAATCACTTCTGCAGCAGTTGTAAAGATTGCGGTGTATTTGATGAAAATGAAACGTACTGAATATGAGAGCACAGTAGGGTGTGATCTATGCATATTACATGTAAATAGAGGCCAATGGGCGTGAACTTGTTTCCTGAGTGTAGAATGTTGATTTCAGTTAAATCACAGCTCGGCTCGGTGGCATATGACCGATTCATATTTGCATATTTGTCTTAAATACTGTGATATTTTTTCTGGCAGAAAAAAAAAGTATATATATATATATATATATATATATATATATATATATATATTTACTAAATACTAAAATTGAAAAGTCAGAACATGGCTGAATTCCTCAGGCTAAAACAGTTCACAGATTTTGTCAAAAACGCTTTTTGTTTTTTTTTCCACTTCTCTTCCTAAAAATTCCTTTGGATTTCAAGAATTGTCCGATTTGAATTTTTAAAGAAACACAAGATAAACTAATAACTTAATTCTGAAAACTGCTGCAAACAGGAATGACAACAAAGCACTACAGCATAGCTTGGCTCGATAGCAATGTGTCTATGATGATGCCTATGCTAGTCCTTCTGGTTGCTAATCTACCTGAATAAAATCTCTTTTTAGTGCATACCTGAAAAAAAAATCTTTAAAATATGCTTTAAATTAGAAAAAAATAAAACTCAGCAGTAACAATCACCTTGTTTAATCAGTTCCAAAGTCTAATCAATTCATCTGCTGGTAATATTCATATTTATCACATCTACCTCATATTTATCGCACATTTAATGTTTACTCTTTATTTATGTCTGATGTTTACTTTTGCTGTTTAACAGTCTATGCACATTTTTCCAGTAGTAAAGATATTTCTCTCATTTGTACACTGTGTATATGGAAGGATTTCAGTAAAGCTTGAATTGAGTTGAGTTGAGTTGAGTTGAGTTGAGTTGGCTCCTAAACATGTTGTAACATGTTGTAACCTTGTGCTCCACTACATCTGATCAAATGCACATTATCATCCTGTGTTTGTTAATATTATGAACAGCAACCACACTAATGTCTCTTTGAGGCATCCTGACATTGAGCCAGCTCCAGTTGTGTGCCACCTCATGAAGACTTCGGAGCTTCAAAGAGAAGATGCCGACCCCACGAGGATCCAGAGCCATCTAGAGATGTACCAGCTCCAGTTGTGTGCCACCTCATGAAGATTTTGGACCTTCAAAGAGAAGATGCCGACCCCACGAGGATCCAGAGCCATCTAGAAATGTACCAGCTCCAGTTGTGTGCCACCTCATGAAGACTTCAGACCTTCAAAGAGAAGATGCCGACCCCGTGAGGATATAGAGAAATCTAGAAGATCCATTAGCTCCAGCTGTGTGCCACCTCGTGAAGACTTTGGACCTTCAAAGAAAAGATGCCGACCCCTCGAGGATCTGGTTCCATCTAGAGATGTACCAGCTTCAGTTGTGTTCCACTTCACGAAGACTTCAGACCTTTAATTAAGAAGGTGCCGACCTCACAAGGATCCTGAGCCACCTAGAGACGTACCAGGACCAGTTGTGCCCCACCTCATGAAAATCATGGACCATCGAAACCATCTATAGTTGCACCAGCTTCAGTTGGATCCCACTTTATGTAGATTCCAGACATTGGACTTTTGTCGGTCAATATTTAAAACTATTCTACACATGCTGTTTCTCCAACATTGAACTTTTAAAGGTAAATTTGGTATTGAATCTATAATGATCTCAGATGTTGGGCTAATTCAGGAGTTGCTCAGGAGATCCTGGTTGCACAAAGGATCACTCTGGTGCTCGTGATATTCCTCACTCTCTGAAGTTTGTATTGTTTTTAATGATTTATAATCCCAATATAATCCTGGTGTCTCCCTAATGAGGATGGATTTTGAGTCGGGTTTCTCTCAAGGTTTCTTCCTCACAGCATCTAAGGGGGTTTTTCTTTGCCACAGTTGCTGCTCATCAATTTAATTCTAAGTGAATTTTTACAATCTGTAGCTTAAAAAGTTGCTTTGAGACAATGTCCATTGTTAAAGGAAATATAATTAAATTAAAATCTGTTGTCTAAGAATCTAGAAGCTGCTGAGGAACTTTTACTGTGCCATAATATAACAATTGCTCTTTTCTATAAATAAACTCATCAGACATTAATCATATCGGAGCTTTTGACGCAAACATCCGGCTTCGGAGCAAAAGGATGTGGAGGTGAGGTATTTTTAGAAAGTGTTTCTGCCATGGGCTATTATGTAAACGAGTTTTATCACGCTACACTTTCAGAAAGTGCTCGAGACACGTCCCCAGCGGCTCCTATGCAAACGAGCACGGGAGAAGCTCTGGATTGACCAAGCAGCTAAAAATACGAAAAAATCAGTGGTCTGTAGGCACTTCAGGATAGAACTTCATATAACAAAAAAGGACACAAAGCTTTTTGGTGTACAACGTCAACAATAGGTATGATTACCCATATTATAAGGTGCTGGATTCGAGAAAAAGAATCAATGAAGCAAAAGTACACTCGAGTTTAAAGCTAGACGTAACATATCTAGTTGAAATTCTGACAAAGCAGTAATGGATTACCTCATCAGTATTAAAAATGGATTTGAGGAAATTTCTCATCCTAATAAGAACGTGTCCGTGGAGGATCCCGAGCGAGTGCGTGAGCGTCCCAGAAGGAAATTAAGGTAACAGAGTTGACATCCATTTAGTGTGTGCCATTCACAGATACGTATTCAAATGCATTTTTTTTCTTTTTTTTTTTTTTACTATGGGCATCGCAGAAATCCCATCTCATCTCATTTATGAACAGATTATGTGTGGCCATATGGTCACCCTTGGCCTATATAAATCCCCAGATTTGATTAGTTGCTGGCTTACGGATCTTTCGAAAATGAAAAACTGTGGCACCTTTGCAGATTAGTGTGCCCTTTTTCCTCTTCCAATTCAACTAAGAAGAAAATGCGGCATGTGTAAATTCATTTAAAATAAGGGCAGAATTAATGTAATGTACTTTTTTATATACAACTCAGGAGTGGCCAGTGCTCTATTTTCCCATATAATAATACGATATTAAAGTAGAAATACAAAAACTTTATATACACACACTATATTGGCAAAAGTAATGGATCACCTGCTCATAAGTGTGATTTTTGAGCATTGGATTCCACATTTAGTCCCAATTTGTTCTAATTCCCTCCACTCTTCTGGGAAGATGTTCTACTAGATTATAAAGTGTGCTTATGTATATGTGTGTTCTTCAGCCACAAGGGTATTACAAATGGCAGGTACTGATGTAGGTAGGGTGAGGTGCAGTCAGCATCCCAATTCATCCCAAAGGTGTTCAGTAGGGATGAAAACAGAGCTCTATAGCAGACCAATTAAGATCTTCCTATCCAAAGCATGTAAACCAGATCTTCAAGAAGCTCACTTTGTGCAAAATACAAATCAGTGCCTCCGGGTTTGTGGTAACAGTTTGGAATAGAAGCATATGTGTCAGAAAAGGGCAGGTGTCCAAATACTTTTGGAAACATAGTGTAGCTAGCTAGATAAAGAAAATATTCATTATTTCAAATTTAATGTTTGATGTTTAAATGTATTTATTTTTTCTCTTAATCTACATTCAGTACCCCATAATGACAAAGTGAAAACTAAAAATGGTTTTAAATGTATAAAAAAAGAGGAAAAACTGAAATATCACACGTACATAATTATTCAGACCTTTAAAAAAAACAATTACAATTTAGCTCTGCCTCTGACATTTTCTTGAGCGTTGTCGAGATGTTTCTACCTCTTGATAAAAGTCCACCTGTGTTCAACTAAATTGATTGGGCATTTGGATTTGGAAAGGCACACACCTCGTTATTGAAGGCCCCACATCTGACAATGCATATCAGAGCAAAAACCGAGCCATGAGAGCAAAAGAACAGCTGGCAGAGCTCAGAGAGAGGATTGGGCTAAAACACAGATCTGCAACATATATTCTATAAAAAAAAAAACTCATTTATATGAAATCTTGAAATCACCTTTTGAGTTCTGGCCAGTCCAAAGCACAGTGTCCGAGGTGACATCAGCGACTGGGCCTAGCAGGGTTTTGGTGTCAAAAGCTGTACCGTCTTCTTCTTGTCCATTGAGGAACAAGCTCACACTTGTCCTATGTACCTAAAATCCAACAGAAATGTATGTTAGTGAAAATCCTACTCGTGAAGTCCAAAGTTACATTTAGTACCAGGCCACAAAATATGAATTTGAATATAAATCTAGCACTTTACAACTGCTCTCGTGCTGCCACTCAAAACTCAAATGACAGATATTCAATTGCACGATTTGATGGGAAACCTTACAAATGTAGAGAAAAAAAAAGTCCTATAAAGTTTTTTCGCCTTTGCCTGGTGACTCTGTGAGCCTCTCTTTCTAAGATAAAGAGTTCTCCTATCACATTCACATTTGTATGTTCACAGCTTTCTTCACTCTTTCCTTCCTTCCTTAAAAAAAAAAAAAAAAAAGTTAAAAAGGTGGAAGGAAGAGAAGCGAAATTCCTGGAGGATGAAGGAAGCGCGAGACAACTGGCTGCCTCGAGGATCCTTAAGCCGTGCTCTTTCATGATGGCTGATTGAAGACTGGTGAGAGGCCGTTCTTGAAATCTCAAACCGGCCCGATGACTTGCTTCTCGAGATCTGAAGCCCACGTCAGAGTGATGTAAATGAAGTCTGAAGTGCTTCCATCTATTTAACAGCAACAAAGAGTGTTGGAAAAATGGGCTACGATGCTAAAACAGTTTAGCTGTATTGCTGATTGTATTTTTTGTCTTTGTTTGGATTTGTTTGCGTCTAAAGTGAGTTTTATTTATTAGTCTTTAACTGTGAAATGCAATTTTTCTTCTCTTGGGTTTATCAGTCTAACAGGAATGGATGCAAAATACAGATCCGATACACACTTCATATTAACTGAGCAAATCCTTTTCAGCTGCTTCTTTATGTAAAATATTGAAAAAAATCTTTAAAAAATGCAAGAAGTCTTACAATAAAACATCGGTATGTTGTTCCAAAGTGTATAAAAGTTCCTTTCCTGTGTATGTGAGTGCGTCTTTGCCTGGTGCTGTTAGGAGAAACGCTCAGCACCGCAGGAGATTATTAACCGCCCATTCTCTGGAGCTTTTTGCAACTTCATAATCAGCAGGTGCTGACATCTTAAAAGCCGCTCTCAGCTTTCAACCCGAACCAGGCGTATTTGCGTCTTTGCGCAGGGGGATTTACCCCTGAAATGCACTACAAATTTTGCCGATCGCTTTTATGACCGGCGGAATCGGGTATCCAACCAGCATCAGAGCAAGAATGCCTGCTGAAAAGCAGCTGAACACAAAAGCTTTAAGACAGCGAAAACGATTTCGTTCGAAGGGACGCTTAGAAATACAAGAGTAAGAACAACAAAAAAAAACTGAGGAAAACGGTGTGTAAAATTGCATGCTGGGAGAAGTCATTCCAGCAAAAAACGATTGCTAAGAATCGCCACTGAGTAAAGGCCATGCGGGATTAGAAACCTTGACTAATGCTAACCGAATTCCTGCGACTCGCATTAGTATTAACTTTAAGGGGGGGTTCGAAGCCTCTCTTTCTTGTCGTTGGCGGAACGTAGAAGATCTGAAGGGTAAAGAACAGATGACGTAAGAAACTTCATCGGCTGGCATTAAAACAGACAAAATAAAACAAAAAAACTATTTCTTCACCTCTCCATCATCGATAATGATGATGTAATGCTGAACCTGAGTGGAAATGACACAGACGGCTCATTACGCAATAACGCAACCTCGAATTCAAACGGTCGGTGATTAAACAACTAACCAAACCAACCAAACAAATGCTTTTGACCTCATCCAATTTGCATTTTGATGTGCAATCAATAAAAGCAAAGAAATTCCTCAGGTTGTCTCAAGTAAACTTACTGCTAGCTACAATATTCACAAAGGTTTTTGGACACCTGACCATATCTGACTCGGCTTCCCGAATGTGTTTCAAGTCCTTCTAAGACTCTCTTTTCCTCTTGGAAAAGCTTTCCACTAGATTTTTGGGTGTTGATTGGTTGGAATTTGTTGATTGGAATCATCTCCAATAGCACTAGTAAGATCAGGCCCTGATGTTTATAAGGATGTCTGGGGTTTAGTCGGTGTTCCAAATTCCATCCCAAACGTGTTCAGTGGGGGTTTCAAAACTCGTTGCATGACACTTAAAGTTCTTCCAAAGTTCACCCTGGACATACATAATCTTGAAGGAGCTTGTTTAATTCATGTTGGAACATTTTTGGGCCTCTTACAAGTTTCATTCAATGGAGCAGAGATAGTACACACATCCTTCCCTCAAGTAGAAGTAAAGATACACTAGTAAACCTTTTCGTGCTCTGAAATCTACTTAAGTAAAAAGTAGTCCTTACTGCTTCCTGTTTTAGTGTCACGCTGGTAACTGGAACTCACTTCATATTCATATATTAATACAAAATAATTGTTGTTACCTGATGAATATATCCAGGCTGAACAACCACTACTTAGAACACAAGCAGAGAAAAGACACTGACTCCCTCTGTCTCATCCACTTTACTGTGTATTGTATAGTATGTAGTGTTGTGTAGTGTATAGTGTACAGTGGAGTCTGTATCTCAGCATAGTGTGTAGTGTAGTGTATAGTATGTAGTGTAGTGTAGTGTGTAGGTTATTGTAGTTTATGGTATGTAGTGGTGTGTTGTGTATTGCACAGTGTGCAGTGGAGTCTGTACCTTAGTGAACTGTATAGTATGTGGTGTGGTTTAGTGTGTATAGTATGTAGTGTAGTGTTTAGTGTGTAGTGTAGTGTAGTGTAGTGTAGTGTAGTGTAGTGTGTAGGTTATTGTAGTTTATGGTATGTAGTGGTGTGTTGTGTATTGCACAGTGTGCAGTGGAGTCTGTACCTTAGTGAACTGTATAGTCTGTGGTGTGGTTTAATGTGTAATGTAGTGTAGTGTAGTGTAGTGTTTAGGGTGTAGTGTAGTGTATAGTATGTAGTGTAGTGTTTAGGGTGTAGTGTAGTGTGTAGGTTAGTGTAGTTTATAGTATGTAGTGGTGTGTTGTGTATAGTATGTAGTGTTGTGTATTGTACAGTGTGCAGTGGAGTCTGTACCTTAGTGAAGTGTATAGTATGTGTAATAGTGTAGTTTATAGTATGTAGTGGTGTGTTGTGTATAGAATGTAGTGTTGTGTAGTGTATAGTGTACAGTGGAGTCTGTACGTTAATATAGTGTGTAGTGTAGTGTATAGTATGTACTGTAGTGTTTAGGGTGTAGTGTAGTATGTAGGTTAGTGTAGTTTATAGTATGTAGTGGTGTGTTGTGTATAGTATGTAGTGTTGTGTAGTGTATAGTGTACAGTGGAGTCTGTACCTTAGTATAGTGTGTAGTGTAGTGTATAGTATGTAGTGTAGTGTTTAGGGTGTAGTGTAGTGTGTAGGTTAGTGTAGTTTATAGTATGTAGTGGTGTGTTGTGTATAGTATGTAGTGTTGTGTATTGGACAGTGTGCGGTGGAGTCTGTACCTTAGTGAAGTGTATAGTATGTGTAATAGTGTAGTGTGTAGTGTGGTAGTTTTTTTCTCCTGTTTTTGCTTTACATTTATGTACAAATAATTTTTTTAGAATATCAAAGAATAATGTGGGTGTATTTTCTTACATATATAAAGGCTAACAAATTTTTTGTGTGTTTGTATATAGTTTACAGCTGTTTATTCCTAATAAACATCTCTGCACAAAGTAACAGTTATTTTACATATTAGTACCTGCTTATTTAAGCACTGTTATTGTAAATCGTAAAAAAAAAAAAAAAAAAACATCCAATGTCTCCGATGCTTTATTTCTTTATTTTTTTATACGAGTATATCGCACTTCAAATGCCACAGCATTATATAAAAAAAATGATGCTTTGCCCTTTTGACCTGGCCCATAAACCAGGGCAGAGACACGAGCCGAAAGCAGAGCTGAGGCACCTTCAGCAGCCTGAGTGACAAAGCGCTCCATGATAAAGCCCTTTCCATTTCAGCGCTGGACGAGCTGTCAGGGCGCCGAGAAATATTCCACTCCGGATGAGGGTATCAGCGCAGGCAATCCCCAGCTTTTTCAAAGCATGTTGCTGATACCTGCTGAAGCCTAACCCTTCTATCTGTGCGTGCACAAACACGCACACACACACACACACACACACACACACACACACACGGATGTTTTATTTACAGCTTAGCCCTGAGCCCCAGCGAGACAGACTCTTATCATTTAAATGAAGCAAAACTGTTTCCTTACTTGTAATTTGTTACATTATCCCATGTATCCGAGCGCGCCGAGTACGACTCGGGCCAATCATTTGAAATATAACCGTCTGAAACGAAACACGTCTGGAATTCGGGCGCTGATGCATCTGACTCGGCTGGAGCCGGACGCTCTTTCTCTCTCTCTCTCTTTCTCTCTTCGACGTCGGCCATTACACAGCAGAGGAGGCGGCTGACGAACAGCCAATTTTCCCTTTATCACATTAGCGCAGCCATGAGAGAGACGCATTTGTTCTACTCAAGTAAGCTAACGCTACAATTACCAATCTCATATATACATGCTTTATATCGGCCCTTCCTTCTCCTCTCGATGAGGGTGGCGGCGATAAATTAGCGCTCATGTGACAGTTTATTTAAGAAAAGAAAATTGTCTCGGTGGCGTGGGAGAAGGCGGAAATATATAAGGCGACATGTCAGCGCTTTTAATAAAGGTAATAACTCTTGGAAGGCTATGCTTTAAGCAGGAAGCATATCAGAGATCTATTTCTTTTCCGCGCTTTGCTCCACGTGACCGAAAGGAACACGGATCATTTTTTTGGCTAACTAGCTTGCATAGCCGGCCTTCTGACTCCCTCGTCTACATCCTGCCGTGTCTGTGACAAATGTCTACTTTTAGTAAAATAAGTGTTTGGATTTTTTTTTTCAGTCGGAATCCCAAAGCTTCCTAAGCTCTATGGTTTTTTCCTCTCACACTGATTCAAAATGTTGGGAAGTCAAATAATGCTGCCGATGCATGCGTCATACTTTTATATTCTGGATGAATACAACGATTTGGGATTTTATGGACACCTGCCTAATATTGTGTCGGCCCCCGTTTGCTGCTAAAACAGTCCTGACCCTTTGAGCATTAACAGCATTAACTTCTTCAGCAGTTCGAGATACAGGAGCTCGTCTGTTGGACTTCGCTCCCCACGTGCATCAATGGGCTGTGGCCGCCCATGACCCTGTCACTGGTTCACCACTGTTCCTTTCTTGAAACATTTGCACACCAGGGACAGCCCACAAGAGCTGCAGTTTTGGAGGTACTCTGACCCAGTCATCTAGCCATCACAATTTGGTCCTTGTCAAACTCGTTCAAATCCTTACTCTTGCCCATTTTTTCTGCGTATAACACGTCAAATTTGGAGACAAATTTACAAATTTACTTGCTGCCCACCCACACATAGGTGCCATAATGAACAGTTAATTAGTGTTACTATAAGTGTTATTCACTTCACCTCTCATGATGTTATAATGTCACAATGTTATGCCAGGTGAATGTCAAGCTTGTTTGCAGTAGTCTTAAAAAAAAAAATGAAGCAGCGTTACAGATCTGTACAAATTAAATATTGCCAAATATTGTGTAATTCCTTCTTGTAGCCATCAAAACAGCTTAGCTTGGACTCCACAAGACATCTAAAGGTGTGATCTGGTCTCTGACACCAACACATGAGCAGCAGTTCCTTTATATCCTGTAAGTTGTGCACTGGAGCCTCAATAAATGTGTCCATCATGTACCACAGATGCTCAGTCGGATTCTGAGGATCTGAGGAATGTGGAGGCAAAACCTTTGCCATGTTCCTCAAACGGTTCCTGAACAGGATCTTGCAGTATGAATGTGCAGAGAGCTTTATTGTGCTGAAAGTGGACACTGGCATTAGGTGGATGGTACATGTTAAAGTAACATCCACATGCCAAGACTGGCTTACTCCTGAAACACAGGGTTTTGTTCAAGAATACCTCCTGCAGTGTTATGATGTTCAAACACTCATTTAAACTCACCCATTTCAGGTTACCAGTTCAGTCGCAGGCTTGTTTTAACAAGATCAGAGGAAACAAGAATCTAGACCAGTGGTTCTTAACCTGGGTTCAATCGATCCCCAGGGGTTCAGTGAGTCAGTCTCAGGGGTTCGGCGAAGGTCAAGACACACACCCGACTCATATGATTCGTGATGACAGGCCCCGCTTAAGAAGGGTTCGGTGGATGCGCATATGAAACTGGTGGGGGTCAGTACCTCCAACAAGGTTAAGAACCACTGATCCAGACGAAACTCACAAAAACATGCTTATTATCTAAGTGATCACAAAATATCCAAATTGCTGCTAATAACTTTCTTTCAGCTTCTCCCGTCAGGGGTTGCCACAGCGAATCATCCGCATGTTTGTTTGATGCTAGATGCCCTTCCTAACGCAACCCTCCCCATTTATCCAGGCTTGGGACCGGCACTAAGAGTGGCTGGGCTTGGTTCCCTGACCAGGGATTGAACCCGGGCTGCAGCGTTGCTGCTAATATGCCTAGATAATTCGCCTAGCTTATTAGACGAGGTGAGGAGCCCTGGGGTTCAGTCAGCATTCCAATTTACTCCAAAGGTTTTCAGTAGGGTTAAGTCCGCAGCTCAATAGCAGGCCACTCCAAGGTCCAATCCAACCCATGTGAACCATATAGTCATGGAGTTTGCTTTGTGCACAGGGGCAGTGCCATGCTGGAACAGTTTTGGATCTCCTAGCTCAAAGTACATGGAAAATTTTATGTGGCAACATCCAAAGACCTTCTATACAATTGTGTGCCTTTGGGGAAGGCCATATATATAATAATTGTGGCAACATGAACTGTTTTTTTGGGGTTGTAGCACTGAAATATTTCATATACAGCCATGTTTTAGTAAATAAATTACTGCCACTTTTCTTTATTCATGCCTTGTCCTGAGAGCTGCTCCTCCTCCTATGACTTTTCTGCACGCTATACAAAATGCAGACATGGGGCCAGAATGGCACGCTCAGACCATCCGTCTCCTGACAGGCCTTAGATAGAGGGTGGTGCCTGACACATTGCTGAGTTCATTCTGTCCACACACACACACAAACACCCCAACAGCACTACACAGCTCTCGTGAGTGTTTGTTTATGAAGCTCTTTAAACGAGTGAAACATCTTCAAGAAGTCTGGGCGAATGGGTCACCTTGACCTATTTCTGCATCTGTCATCTGTGCACTTGATATACAGGCAAGCGTCGGCTCTGGACCTAAACAGAGGCACTGACACATCTGTAGAATCCAGTTGCTCCATCACGGCCAGCGAGACATCACACGGCAGGAAGTTCTTCACATCAGCCTACGGCCAATTACCAGGTTTTCAAAATGTCCCCAGAACTCCGCTCTGAGCCATCCGATTTATGTCTGATTTTCTCAGACTTTCATCTCTAGGAAAAAAAAAAAACTGTCTGTGGTCTGAAATACCAAATAAATAGCCATCCTGCGTTCGTTAATCAAGCGCTCTTTAATGCTTTATCAAGTTTCCACAAACTTAACTTGCATTTATATTATTTACCTTCTGAAAAGCAACAATTTGGACGTCCCGATGTCCAAACCTTCATCCTTCTTTCTCCTGTTAAAGTCAGTTTTTTGGAACTCATGGCAGCCCACACTAATTTGCTGTCAACATTTCGGGGTGATTTATAAAGTGTCCGTGGCCTTTCAGCTCCGGGCGCCTGCGGAGAGAGTGCCTGGGTAAGGTGGAAGCACTTTTTTTTGCCTCTGTTCACCTTGCTTCACCTTCATGGATGCTGCCAATCAGTCTCCATCACTCGGGGTGAAATGAACCACTCGGAGAGGTCAGCTGACCCACAGCCAGAGTCCGAGAGAGCAGCCTGATGCTGGCGCTGATGTCTCCTGTGCCAGAGGTATCTGCAGTCTTCTACTTCAACCAAAAGTTTATTCACAGGACATTATCAGAAATTGCACTTCTTCCGGTTGGAGCCACTTCTTGTGGTGTACAATTGTGTTTCCTTCCTGGGCACATTCATACAAAAAGGGCACCACAAACAAAACACAACTATATCCTCTTTATAGCCTCTAGACAACAGCTAGCACTGGGTCTCTTTAATAAAAATATATGAATAAATGACAATTCGTCCTCTATAGTTGCATGAACAAACCACTCTGAGGCTTTTCTTACACCTCAAGCTCTGTTCTTCGCCCCATTGGCCGGATACTTGAGGAACAACGCAGCCATCACTAATTCCTCCTCCCACCTCACTACGATTCCATGCTGGCTCTGGCTGGAGGGGATTGGGCAATGGACTGGCTGGCCTACATTTCTTTGGGTAGTGGGGGGAGAAGTTCACGGGAGGTGATGAGCCATGTGTACATTTCGGGTTAAGAGCTCAGGACTCAGGAAGCTCGTGGCCAAAACAAAACATATTCCGCAGAGAACACACATCACAGCAGCATAACACACCATCAGGAGATCGAAATCTCACAGCCAAGGCCTAGACCCCAGTGGAAGCTGTAATTGTGCGTGAAAGCGTTCTCTCTAAGTGTAAGTGGGCAAAAAAAAAAAAAACTCACAGGAGAACTGCCTTTACAGAACGCTTTATACATTTGCAAACATGTTTTCGATTAGCAACAAGAGACAAGATTCTGATTATTTTTACAGACCCAAATAATGATGGGGCTTTTTGATAAAGCAGATATATTTTGTCTCCTTCTTTAGGCTGCTCCTGTTAGGGGTCTCCATGCCCCCTGTCCTCTGCATCTGCCTTTTTTAAACCAACCTCCTGCATGTTTTCTCTCACCACATCCATAAACCTCCTCTATGGCCTTCCTCTTTTCCTCCTGACTGGTGGCTATATCTTCAGCATCCCTCTACTGATATACCCCATGTCCCTCCTTTGCACCTGTCCAAACTATCTCCGTTGAGTTCTACCTGTTCTGTCGCTCTACAGGTTGAGAAGTAAATTGCTGTTTCAATACTTTGTGTACTGATAATCTGATTAAAATGTTCTCGAGATATACTTCAAGGATAAATCAAGGGGAGAAAAATGGTGTTTAGCTTACTAAATCTTGCTCTGTTTTCAAGAAAGTACTTAATTTTTCTACGTTACACACCATTACCTTCTGTGATTTGCGCCGGACCTCTGCAAAAGTTGTCAAAATGGCAACCTTTGAGCTGGATCTTCATTTTCAAGAGTTTTCAAGAGGCAAGAGTAGGGTCCGTGCGGAAAGTGAGATCATGTGGATTGCTCTCCGACGATCATCATGAGCAAGTTGCAAAATCGTTTCGCCATTTTCGGGCGTCTTCCGGATCTCCCATCGTTTTCCGGTGAACGATTTGTTGGTTGCAGCACCATAACGTATGTTATGTCAGACGACTCTGTGGCAAATTTGCCCAGTTTCACGCAGCATTTCATGTTCGCGCTTTCTTGTAACTTGCTGTCCATGATAAAAACGTGGATGTGGTAATGCAGGTGCTCGGAATAGCACCAGTTAGCGCCTTTAATCTCAAAGCATTTTGATACCACCTCTTATATTAAGTGATAATGGTTAGAAATCCAATATTTTTGTAAGCACCCTAGTGGGGGTCTAGACAATTAAGAACTTCCACTATCTAAGAAATTTATATTTTAGCTTTAAAGTGAAAGCCACAGTGAATTCAAATCCAAGAGCTGAAAAATGAGCTTCGAACAAGACAAAACAAGGCCAAACACAAGATACATACAAGATGTTGGCTGGTGATGATCATGACTTCACTTGTAACACAACCAAGGTGCTCGGTTACATCAAAACGAGCCTTAACCCCTGTGACCTAAAGCATGGCGTATTCTGTTACGACACGCTAACCGCTGCACTTATTAAGATACTGTAGAGATGATAGATGACACAGCCTTGTTTAAACGCAGCGTCTTCTTTCAAAACTTTACCTCTTCTAACACTCGGCCTGACCTACTGAGAAGACAGTACAGATATAAGACAACATATCCCTCATAGTGCGTTTTAAGTTCCAGTGTGAAATCCACTCCAAGCTACTCTTGATCTCAGTTACAGCAGACGTATCCGCGGTGAGGACGATGGCCGACGACAAGTTGAGCACCACAACAATCGTCTCGAGCTCGCTTCTACATCTTGTCTTGTCATCTAAAGGGGGCCTCATGAAAGCGATATCGTTCTTCTCTTCTCCTCGCTTCACTCCTCATCTCAATATAATCGTGGGGGACAAGCACCTGCAGATCAGCTCCTTTGCTCTCTCTCTCCTTGCCCTCGACCCCTTCTAAACACTCAAATGTATTCCTTTTGAGCGAGTTCCCCAAGCGCTACGCTGTGCTTGACAATGTAGACTTTGAGAAATACCTATTAGGGAAGACACTGTCCTGACAACTAGTTGCCTCTTTGATTTAGAGCAGGTGAAGAAGAGAACAGATACAGACCGGATAGATTAGTACCAGGGATGACAGGATCGCTCGTCTATAGATCGGAATCGGTCCAATCTAATCAGATGACATTTTTTTTATCTGGCTGATACGCAAGTGGGTCAAGTACATGAGCCAAATTGTGCTGCATGCGCTGAAGGGAAAATAAAAACACGGTGAAGTGAATCATGTCAGTCTAGCAGTTTTATTATTTTTTTTCACAATACGTGTCTCTGTTTCATGAGGGACCAAAAACACTTAACAGTACATCACGCAACCATCGACCGTCGAAGATAAGCGAAGGCAGATAATACAACTACGAGATAGGCTTCACACATGAAGAAAAAGGAAGCCAGCCACCACTTTTTCTATTGATGTTAATGCTGGGGCTGACAGAAGCCAGTTTTGCACACTGCCAATGGACAGCTAATGTAGAAAAAAATCCTGGTCTTTTTCAACTGCCCAGTCCCATGATATGTCCGTATTATTGTTCTGGGCTACCAGAAGCGGAACCTGATCACGTGTTATTATTTTTTCGCTTTCTGATATGCTTTTCTGATATACCTTCAAAAGCTGCTTATTCATGTTCTTTGAGTTATAGCCTGCAAACCTTCTGCAACACAGCCTATTTTTTGCACCATTTTAGATTGCAAGCACTGTTCTAGAGAGCAGGAGATTCTCCTGCTCTAGTCAAAGCTTACTATCCGGCCCAACAACCATGTCGACCATTCTTATTCTGATTTTTGCTCTTTTTTTTGCTACATTTTTGTGTTGCTGATACACAATAAGCTACCTTGATGACTTTACATTATTTACATAGTTATACATTTCAAATAGTAGTCATCATTAAGAATCGAATTTCTTCACTTAAAATAATTTTGGGATGAAACAAAAATATATTTACACAGCACGTGTACCAGTGGTGGGCCTTCAGGGCCATCAAGGACTTCTCTGCAGGCCTAAACACTCACAATTTCTGACTTACGTTTCGTTGTAGAATCCAAAGCCTGGCACCATCAATGCCAAAACCTCACCCTCAAGGCCTCTCAATGAAGACACTTCACAGTCCACATCTCTGAGGATTTTTCCTGGCAACAGAACACTTTAGCTCTGGTCGGAAAGTCTCAACAGCATCTACATTTCTTGAGAGGTGTTAAAGTCCGTCTGTCCCCTAGGATCTCAACTAGCGTAGACTGCTGCCTTATTGAATGTTTCACAGTGGTTGGAATGGAAAGGCCTGGTCAAAACCATCTAACGCTTCACTGGCACCCAACTTGACCACCAAAGATATCATTAGGGACTCACCAAATCCCAGCCACAAACTTCCATCAAGAAGGAGCTACAGTTTTACTTGATTTGCCAGCAAAAGCAATCACTTTCACATTTCTACCCTGTGATGAGCTTCTGCTACTTGCTCTAATGTGCATTCAAATTAAATGGATTTTCTCTAAAACCCCCCTTTTTTATACTTTGGTTTAATTTATTGTTTTATTTATTGTTATTGTAATGATTATTGGACTTATTGATAAATATATGGACAAAATGAAAAAGGGGAAAAAAAAGAAAAAAAGAAGTAGATACAGGAATATTCATCCACACCAATCATTTTACTGAATTCTACACTACACTGCCTCATGACTGCGATTGCTTTACTGATTCTACTGCAAGTAATGAGATACGTGGCTGTGATGTAACGCATTGCTATACTGCATTTCTGTATAATATTGATGGTTCATATAGCCGTGGAATCATAATGAGGTATTGAGAGGTGGATTGATTCAGGCAGGACACCACAGAAAGCATAGGTGTGAAATGCACAACTATATAAAATTGTATATATACATTGAGGAAAATAAGTATTTGAACACCCTGCTATTTTGCAAGTTCTCCCACTTAGTAATCATGGAGGGTCTGAAATTGTCATCGTAGGTGCATGTCCACTGTGAGAGACATAATCTTAAAAAAAAATCCAGAAATCACAATATATGATTTTTTTTACTATTTATTTGTATGATACAGATGCAAATAATTATTTGAACACCTGTCTATCAGCTAGAATTCTGACCCTCAAAGACCTGTGAGTCTGCCTTTAAAATGTCCACCTCCACTACATTTATTATCCTAAATTAGATGCACCTGTTTGAGGTCGTTAGCTGCATAGAGACACCTGTCCACCCCATAAAATCAGTAAGAATCCAACTACTAACATGGCCAAGACCAAAGAGCTGTCCAAAGACACTAGAGACAAAATTGTACACCTCCACAAGGCTGGAAAGAGCTACGGGGAAATTGGCAAGCAGCTTGGTGAAAAAAGGTCCACTGTTGGAGCAATCATTAGAAAATGGAAGAAGCTAAACATGACTGTCAATCTCCCTCGGACTGGGGCTCCATGCAAGATCTCACCTCGTGGGGTCTTAATGATCCTAAGGAAGGTGAGAAATCAGCCCAGAACTACACGGGAGGAGCTGGTCAATGACCTGAAAAGAGCTGGGACCACATTTTTTAAGGTTACTGTTAGTAATACACTAAGACGTGATGGCTTGAAATCATGCATAGCACGGAAGGTTCCCCTGCTTAAACCAGCACATGTCCAGGCATGTCTTAATTGTGCAAATGACCATTTGGAGGATCCAGAGGGGTCATGGGAGAAAGCCATGTGGTCAGATGAGACCAAAAAAGAACTTTTGGGTCATAATTCCACTAAACGTTTTAAGGAGGAAGAAGAATGATGAGTTCCGTCCCAAGAACACCATCCCTACTGTGAAGCATGGGGGTGGTAGCATCATGCTTTGGGGGTGTTTTTCTGCACATGGGACAGGGCGACTGCACTGTATTAGGGAGAGGATGACCGGGGCCATGTATTGCGAGGTTTTGGGGAACAACCTCCTTCGCTCAGTTAGAGCTGATTGAAGATGGGTCGAGGCTGGGTCTTCAACATGACAATGACCCGAAGCACACAGCCAGGATAACCAAGTAGTGTCTCTGTAAGAAGCATATCAAGGTTCTGGCGTGGCCTAGCCAGTCTCCAGACCTTAACCCAATAGAGAATCTTTGGAGGAAGCTCAAACTCTGTGTTTCTCAGAGACTCGCCAGAAACCTGACTGATTTAGAGAAGATCTGTGTCGAGGAGTGGGCCAATATCCCTCCTGCAGTGTGTGCAAACCTGGTGAAAAACTATAGGAAACGTTTGACCTCTGTAATTGCAAACAAAGGCTACTGTACCAAATATTAACATTGACTTTCTCAGGTGTTCAAATACTTATTTGCAGCTGTATTATACAAATAAATAGTTTAAAAATCATACATTGTGATTTCTGGCTTTTTTCTTTCAGATTATGTCTCTCACAGTGGACCTACGATGACAATTTCAGACCCCTCCATGATTGCTAAGTGCAAGAACTTGCAAAATAGCAGGGTGTTCAAATACTTATTTTCTTCACTATATATATATGTATGAACAACTGTATGTAGGATGCCATATGATACTGATGACTTAATTGTTTATCAAAGCGGCAACTAATCGATTACCAAAATAAGCAATAGTGACAGTCGGACTACTAGTAATCGGCATCGGCCCTCCAACATGCTGGTCGCTGTGTGAAATTCTGTTAAAACTCCAGTCCTGGACAAGACATCAGCATCAGCACAGCAGTAATTCAGAACAAAATGTCAATAGTGAATTGTGCTGTAAATTTGACTGCACACAGAGCGCCACGTAGAGCAAATGGCTCAAGATAGGCCCATTTTCTCCATATCATATACCAGTTAGACTGCAGATGAAAGTCCAACTGGGCAGCTTAGATAGGTCTAAGAGCCCGAGACAAGGCCATCACCCAGCAGGGAACTTATTACCTATGAATTGTGGGTAGGATCTTATTATCATAATAATGTTTTCAGTCCCCGAATTCAGCCGGCTATTCATAATCGGAACGAGTGCAATTTAAAGCCACAATAATCACTGCTATTGAAAGATAATACTCTCTGCAGACGGACTTCTCTATGTTCGCTTACAATGCTGATGATGTCCCAATCTCTCCCATCCCCTTTTTTCTCCTCTTTAATTTACCAACACGTAGATAGCGCCACTCACTTACAATGCTGAACAATGCCAGGGCTCTAAGACTCATGGGTCTGTCACTGCAAAGAAATGCAAGAGGCATAAAAAGGGTTCTGAAGCTGATTAAGAAACATCACGGTGCATATCGATCATTTCGTCCCCACCAATGTCCTGAAATTGCATCGGAATAAAATCGTCGGAAATTACCCTCGCGCGGAAAAACTAAAGCGTTATCGTGACGTTTTTACGTGCCCTTTTATAGCCGTTCCTCGTGAACCTCGTTATAGAGCGATCTGTTGGGTTTCGGTAATGATTACACCGGGAAGGGCGCAAAAAGAATGGCACGCTCTTGTTCCCTGCCCTCGATGCCCCCGCAGCTGTGAGAAAACAGATGTTTACCCCTGTAATTAACGCCTTCCATTCATGCATCTTATCCGGGTCGGAAATCTGTTGTGACACGGGTTCAGCGCGAACCCGCTGCGCCTTTTCTGATGCGATATTAATATCAATAACTTCTGCCGAGCTAATTACCGAGAATATGGATGGACAAGGATTAGTGCCCTCCACAGCCGCCTCATAGATGAGGTCTGATCAAGCAGATTTTAGCGTTTGACAGCGTTAAGCCTGGGCCAAAAAACGATTCGTTAGCTCTGCCACAAAACGATGTACCTCGGTATACGGTGGCGAGCCCGGAAATTCGTCAAAGCTCCCATGGATATGTTTCACGACCTGGAGGGAAGGGGGTACAAAAACAGCCCAGAGCAAAAGCACATCCCACCTGTAGGGCCAAGTGTATCCAGTAGCCTTTTTGGATGCGTCCTGCAGTGCTTATGGTTACGAAGAAGTTTTGGCCAGTCTGAACACCGTAGTGGAACTGGACGTCTGTTTCAGAAACAGTCAGGAGAAACACCAGCCAGTCCACAGTCCTCTTCTCGAACACAGTCCTGTCCAGAAAGAAAATCGAAATATCTCATTTAAGGAACTATTAAATGCGATCTGATCCCGCACTGGGATAAAAAAAAATCTCTGGTGCTGATCTGATCAACAAATTTGAGAAAAACTTAATATATCCTTATCAGTTTGCATTTTTAAAAAAAGGCAGAAGGCTTAATTTAATCAGAACCTAACTTCTAGGTTTGTACATGATCTGCTTTACCTTATTAAATTCTATTGTGCATAATTTCGCTTTATGAAGACAGGATCGATACGGCGCAGGCTCAAATTGTACTTCTCAATTCTCTGACTGATACGCTGCCAAATTTAGCACCGCGATAGCTTCCATTTTGTCTCGGATTTAGCGATGTGATGATAGCCGTTGGTTAAAATCCTGACTTTTGGGTAAAAATTGATTTGAAATTGCAAAATAAGGCGGAACAGCTGAGGCTTTTATGATGTTTACTACCTAACATAAAAAAGCTGCATTGGGCACGAGTAAACAATCGATAGCAACAGGAACGTTTGACTAGGAGATCTAGATTCCGGCATCTAAAAATGGGCGTGGCTCTGACATTTACGCACCTCAGATCGATACTTTCCATTTGCCGTTTCTTGTTGGTCAAAATCCTCCTTATTTACTGTCAAATGAAATCCCATTACTCCCATTATCCCATTACTTTATAAGGGAAACAGGGCCGTTTACGAACGCAGGCCACAACATCCAATAAATCATAACACAGTGTTTTTGCGTTCGAGCCGGGCCTGGCCTTCGAGCGCCTCACCTGCAAGCCACACTTTCCAACATGCTCTACTTGCAATTAGGCCGAGCGTCTCCGCTGGGGAAATGCCAGCACTTTAGAATTCGCTAAAAGGCGCTCGCTTCCGAAGCAAGTCGGCACGCTGCATATTTTTCTGTCACGTTCCCGAGAAGAAGTGCTCCAGTTGATATTAAACCGAGTCCCATTAATTCACTAAGAGAAGAATTAATCAACACGTACGCTTGTTGTCACAGCCGCCGGCACTTCAGGGTGAGAATTCGGACCGACTCAATTATTTATTTTTTGTTTGAGACCGTATGCGTGTGACTTGTCTCGCTTTTCATCCTCTACACTTGATCTAAAATGTCCAAGCAGGAGCTGTTCTTCACGGGGTCTCTCTCTCTCTCTTTCTCTCTCTACAACTGTCCTTTCATCCTCTCACTCACTTTCAACTATATCATTTTCTAGGCAGTGAAAAAACAAAGTGGCCTTTGAGATGATACTCCTTTTTTTCACACACACCCTTTTGCCAGAGCTCGGAAAACACTGCAGCAATTTCGTTTCATTGATCTAAAACTGGCCACAGCTGCTCTTGTTTGGGTGGGGGGGTAATGTACGAGGAGGGGGGGAAATGAGTAGCTTTTTCCTTCCCAACATGACAAGAAAGCATATTACAAATTAAATTCAAACTCACAGAGTGACTTATAAGCACCAGCATGTGGTCTATTGTTCTCAGGCGAACATATAATATAGTTCCACATTCACCTTGCTGATGTTTTCAGCAGTGTTTTATCCCGTTGCTAGTTTTCGGCACAAAGTAAAGGACATGAGGGAGAGGGGTGGGATAAAAAGGGCTATTCTGTTGGCAAAATAAATGACTAAGCTTCTCTGGATTTGGTTCGAATTCAAAAGCTCTTTTAGCATCCTGAGTTGATTGAATCGGTGAAGAGAAACTGATCTGCCCTATTAAGCTCAGATATTAGTTCGAAAGTGACAGCGAATGCTTTGTGTTGAACATGTTAGGTGCTCAAGTAAAAGGTTCTAGCGACAGGGCTACTTACATTACAGAGGCTTCTTCAAGTTTCAGCCAAACCGTTATGGTAAATGATCCAGCAAGTCCCAGCTTCGGAGCAGAACGTGAAGCCAAGCAGGCACTCTGGTTTCCAAACACAAAGCTAACAGAGTCGGTCTCTGAGCCCGGACGCAAATCCTGGCTCTCGCCCGTCAGACAAAAGTCCCCATACCCATTGAGGAGGTTAGTATGGTGCGGTGTGGACGAGCGATACGGGCACTCCTGGATGCAGAACTGCTGGGAGCACGCGAGGAGGTCATCGTGAGTACGGGCGGCCTGGCAGAAGGTGCTGCGCTCTGGATCGCCACATGTTGCCTCACTTGGCACCACACTAACGGGTTTGTAGGCTGCGATATTCTCCAGCCTGGGAAAAGAACCCTGAGGTGCCACAAGCCTCAGGGTGGCGAGAACACCCAAGGTGTACATGAATAACATTGTCCCTTTGGGTCTAAAGCACCAAAACATTCTTGGCAGTGAAAAACATCTCTGTGTTCGATAGATAAACAGGAGTCATGCTTGAAAAGACATTTTCTGTCATTTTTTTTCTTTCATTCAAGGTGTTGCGATGTGGGAAAGGAAGCCAATGCCCTCACATAGTTAGATTGGATTGTGGCCTGTTGGAATCTTTTTGGAAGACCTACAAAGCAAAAAAGAGAGGCGACAGCGACAAAAACAACAGATGAGTAAGAAGTCAAGAGAAAAGTGACGATTACAGCAGCATTACAATAAAAACATGTGAAACACTGTACAGGTGGTCGCAGAAGATTCACATAACACCAAAGCCAACATCACCCCCATTTCCAGCAAACTCAAGAACAAACTATCTATTAGAAGCATTGGCATAACATCACTAGTATCAATGCTACGTCCAATGTAATATCATTTCTAATGATTACATCATGATGTGGAAAGATAAGAAGGATCGGTTTGGGGGCGGGTCTATAAAATGATGACAAGAGCCCAATATACATACAGTATAACCTAAATAACCTAAATAACAAACATCATGGAAGAGGATGTTTCCAAAATTGTTCTAAGACTATTGTTGGAATCATTTCTACAGCATTTGCACAGGTATACAATGGAAAACTATTGTATTATGTTGTATATACAAACATTTTGATTATTTAATATATAGACTATATTGACTCTTGGTGTCACCCAAATGGGGGTGGGTTTTGAATCTGGTTCCTTTCAAGATTTCATCCTCAAACCATCTAAAGAAGATTTTCCTTGCCACTGTCACTTCCTGCTCTTAAGGGATAAATACACAAATTTAGATATAAATTAAGTTTGTCATACAATGTTACATTCTATAAAGCTTCTTTGAGGCAATGTCTATTGTGAAATGTGCTACACAAATAACATTGCATTGAATTGAACTGACTATTGCACCTAAAGGCCTCAAAGTAAAGATTAATCTCCAAACACACGGCGAGATATACTGTAGAACCCTCCATATGGGGTTACTGATGTAGAATAATAACAAAATACCCCGAAAAAAGACAACAAAAGACTAGGAAGAAGAAGAGTAAGAGATCTCTTCCTGCTTACCTACCTTGCTGAACGCGCTGAACACACACACTCATTTGGTGACTGAGCGCAAAAGCAGATTAGAGTAAGTTTGCCATCTGGTGCGTCTTCGAAGAGCACGAGCGCTCTTTTCCCGTCAGTGTGTGTGTGTGTGCACGTGCGAAAACTGCACGCAGAGTACCGCTCCACTTCAAAACGGCAAGAAAGGACCTGTTGATATCAGTGAAAGGGGTTCTGTCTCTCTTTCTGTCTTTCTGTCTCTCTCTCTCTCTCTCTCTTTTCCTCCACCCAGGCTGGTATGACAGGAGAGTATGATGAACCCACCTCCACCTCCACCCCTCCTCTCCACGCGTTGGTCTCGTCCTTCTGAGCTCGAGGACGCCGCTGCATGTCGCCAAGCAACCCGTGGCGGGACACACAAGGCTGCATTCAGGTGCAGAGCTGAGGGGGGACGAGGACAAAAGGATTAGAGGAGAGAGGTGGATGAAGTACATACACCCCCCCAAACACACACACACCAAAAGTGTCTAACAAACAGGATTAGGGTTAATAGACTAACAAGTAACTTTGATTTAAAACTGGACCAGAAACCGAACATTAGACTTGCACACAATGCAATACTTTAACGAATGGACGATTCGATATTTGACGATATTCGATAATCCTGAATCTTCTCCGAAGCCATACGTTATATGGCATGATTTATACATCAATCAATTCTCGAATCATTTCCTAAAGCGCTTTGGATCTGAACACTCAGGCATGTAACATCCATTCCACACCCTGGGCTTCAATTGCATTAAGTCACGTGACAACGAAACAACCAAAGGTAGAAAGTAATAAATTACATTTACTCATGATGTTGTTATTGAGTAGTTTTTTGTGTACTTCTATTTTTAAAAGTAGTTTTTAAAAATCTGTAATTATACTTACTTAAGTGGGGTTTGTTTGAAGTATTGTAACTACATTTCAAATTACTGTGCTGATTGATTGATGGTCGGTACGCAAATGTGGTAAACTGACAAGAAAGAAAGATGAAGACGGACAAGACAGATGCCAGTGATGCAGACCCAGCTGTAAGCAAAATGTCGTTGAATTGATATATTTCTCTAAACTTTATTTTGGCTTCTCCCTTCAGGGGTCGCCACAGCGGACCATCCGCATGTTTGATTTGGCACGTTTTTACGCTGGATGCCCTTCCTAACGCAACACTCCTCATTTATCCGGGCTTGGGACCGGCACTAAGAGTGGCTGGGATTGGTTCCCTGACCAGGGATCGAACCCGGGCCACAGCGGTGAGAGCGCCGCAACCACTAGACCAAATTTCTCTAATAAACATAAATATAATTTCAACAGGAGAAATTAGTTTTTGTAATTTATAGCCCCTTGTACTTTTTGAACTACATTAGAATCCCCCACCCCCTTTAAAAAACAAAATAAAATCTGCAAATTTTGTTTTTAAATTTTCTTTTTTTACTTTTACTTACGTATAAACTAGTAACCTTTACTTGAACTTAGCCTAGTGGCTTGTGGGAAATGTAGTGGTTGTATAACCGGCTCTCCTTAAAAAGGCTAGCCACATTTTCTAAAATAATTGTACCCATAGGTTAGGGTAAGTAAAAAATTCCTTTTATTCATTCATAGTAATACAAAGTTTAAAAAAGACAAATATTCAAGTGTTCTTTATATGTAGATTTCATTTAAAAGCAACTCTAGCTTTAGCCAATAGCGACAGGCTAGTCTAACCACTTTTTAATGAAGTGCTCCTAACGACCTAAAGCAGCTTAGTGCACTAGCCTAATAATCGATAAAGTACAGCAAGGCCACAGCCAAAGTAAAGATTCCATATGTCAGGGCCGGAGTAACTGCATGCCTTCTTCTGCTGCTGTTAAAACACACATCAGCACTGTTCATTTCCTCTGAGGGATCGATACCGAGAGCGTGTATTTAGTGCGCCGGGTTTAGGCGACGTGGGACAGCAGTATCAAGATCCAAGGAATACCAGATCCAACATCATCTTGTAAAAAAGCTCTGTGCACTACCCCTATGCACTAAAAGCACTTCTTTGTTTCCTCATTTCCAATAAGACATCGGGATTCATCCTAGTAGCATTAATTCTGTCTTAAAATCCCACCTGCTCTCAAATGCCAAGGGTGTTCGGAATGAAGACCGGTATTAGAATTAGTCTTAGCTTTAGTCCACACCGATAGCATGCAAACGAGGACCTTCCACATTCCACTTACTCCTGAGACGAACTCTGCCTGGTTAACCTGCTCACGTGGACCAGACACCTCTACTAATTAATGGAGCCTGCATTCCACAAACAGAAGATTTCTTCCCAATCCACCTCCCTGTGGTGTGCTTCATTATTTATACCTCAAACAGTTTTTTTTTTTTTTTTTCATTAAACAGAAATGCCATCTTGCTCACCCAAGGGTTCATTTGCATAGAATCCTTTGCTTAGAAAGGTCCTGATACGCGAATGGCAAGAGAATGGCAATGACATACATTTTCCTCAATAGTTAAATGCTTAGTTTATGACTATATAAAGAAAATGTGTGGATTTATGTTTATGTTTTGCAGTGGTACAATGTATTTTTGAGCTTGTGGCATTTATTTTGATTGCATCTGCCTGAATATCTGACAAACATCCACTTTTCAGTCTGAAAAGTGTGCAGGGAAAAAGACACTTAAACTTAATACATATATTTGTTTGCTTTGTAAATGTTTACATGCAGTGGCGGGGGTGCATTTGGTACCTGGGCCTTCAGTGGGGACTTATCCGACTTAATCCACCTCTTAATACCAACACTACCATGTCGCAATTATAGAAACCAACAATACTATACAAAAACACGATAAAACAACGAGTGGCATTACAGAGAGAGAGGCATTTCACATGTGGAGGGTGAATACCATTTTACTAAAGCAAGGAATCCAGTTAATACTGGATCTAGAAGATTCAGGGTTGGCCGACCTCTCCTTGCCGTCTAGCTTTTCTTGAAAATTTATTTTTAAGTATGTCCGTGACCAAATCAATTTCTCTTCCTCCAAAGGCATAAAAAAGTCTAACTCAGATGTATTAATGTGTGCTAAGCTACACCTGTACCAGTTTCCTTCTAACCAACCAATCGGAGGACTGAAAAATGCTGACGCTCTTCTGAGCCAGCTAGGTGACCCTGTGAGGCGAATATGAAATCTGATTGGTTGAAGAAACAGAGCCATTTCTTAAGAAGACAATGGTAAAAAAAAAAACAGCAGTATTAACTTTGCAGGCCCTGGGCAGATTAGATTGACATGGCAGCACATTGAGGCTAAATCTGATTGAACAATAAATCTAACATCCACATACACGGACTGGAAGCAGTGCAGCCGAGAGAAACGCTATGAAATGAAGAGAATAAACTGTTGGAATAAATTAATACATTTTCATGGAACAAATATTAGAATTTAGGTTGTATATGTAGGTCAGTGCTTCTGATAGTGTTTAGGCCAGCAGAGAAGCCTTTGCTGGCACTGACTGTATGTATGGCATTTGGCAGATGCTCTAAACTGACTTACAATGAAGCAGTTAAGAGCTAAGGGTTTTGCTGGGACTTGAACTCATGACCTTCTGATCGGCAATATAATGTCTTAGCCAATGACCTATTCCACTGCTTGTACAACTGAGAAATTGTTGGTTAAGGGTTTCACTGAAGAAACCAGCAATTGTAATGCTGGAACTTGAACTCATGACCTTCTGATCTGAAATCCCATTTCTTAGCACTGACCTACCACTTCCCAGCTCCCTCTGTCCTTTTCTGACCAGTCTACTGTATTTGGAATTTGAAAGTTACTTAGATGCATATGTCTGAATAAGCTGCTAAAGAGAATTTAATTCAGGATTCAAGTTGTTTTGTATCTATAAAAAATCTATTCACTAATGTACTCGAGATTTTTTGCATCGCTGGCATAAAAATTTAAAAACGCTGTCTTGCGTTTACGGTTTCATCCAGACTGCAGCTGGGCCGGAGTTACTACAGTACCAGTGTTTCCTGCATTGCTTTTCCAAAAACATACATGTAATATCTAGTTTTATAGCAAAATATATCATGATGATATCTGTCTATATAATCTGCTCTTGAGCATTATTCTGCTGTGCAGCACTATGGCTGGAGTCCTGAGGGTCACGGTAAGAAATCCCTTGCCTGCTGATGATACATCCCATCATATTAACCTCCATGCCCTGCCCGAGTTAGTAAAACCTACAACAGTGCACTAAAGCTGTAGCTAAAGTCAGAATTTAATCACCGGTCAGCATTTTTACAAACCAAACCGAGAGGTTTCTGATTCGGCTTCCCTGATCGTCCCAGTTTTAACCTCACTGTACAAAAAAAAAGGTTTACAATTTATTGATTCATACACGACTGATGTTTCTCCAGCAGCCCGTGTAAAAGCCTTAGATTAAAGATCTTTCCAATTCAAGGACTAACATAAGCAGTCACTCATTCATGTGCATTTTAACATTTGAAAGACACATCGATGCAGAGCAAGTTGCAATGATCTCATTTGTACAGGACCTTAATCAAAAACCCAGCAGTGCCAACTTGATAATGATTGGACCTCACAACCTTCCAACCAGATATCCAACATCTTAACCACTGTGCTACCACCTCACCAACTCAAGTTCATAAGGGCAGATTATGGAAATATGTTGTTAAACCTGGAATGATCGTTTACCAGGGAACAGAATTTCTTCAGTCATCAGGATCACAATGCCAAAAGATTGCCTTTAGAAAGCAATCCATAAACCTATTCCTTGGCCTTTGTCTTTTCCTTCTTCCTACCGATATACCCCATGTCCCTCCTCTGCACATGTCCAAACCATCTGAATCTTGCCTCCTTTACATTGTCTCCAAAACGTCCTACATGCACTGTCTCTCTAATAAACTCGTTTCTAATCCCGTCCATCGTCGTCACTTCCAATGAAAACCGAAACATCTTCAGCTCTGCTACCTCCAGCTCCACCTCATGTCTTTTACTCAATGCCACTGTCTCTAAACCATACAACATCTCAGGTCTCACCACAGTCCTTTCCCTTTTACTCTCACAGATACCCTTTTATCACAAATCACTCCTGCTATCACTCTTCTCCACCCACTCCACCCTGCCTGCACTCTTTTCTTCACTTCTCTAACACACTTTCTATTACTTTACACTGTTCACCCCGAGTACCTAAATTCATCCACCTTCAACCCCTTCTTCTCCCTGCAACTGCACCCCTCCACTGTCCTCCCTCTCATTCACACACATGTACTCTGTTTTACTTCTACTGACTTTCACTTTTCTTCTCTCCAGAGCGTACCTCCACCTCTCCAGGCTCTTCTCAATCTGCTCCCTACTCTCACCACAAATCACAATATCATCCGCAAACATCATAGTTCACGGAGACTCCAATCTGACCTTGTCTGTTAACCTGTCCATCACCACTGCAAACAGGAAAGGGCCTAGAGACGATCCTTGATGCAGCCCCAACTCCACTCCTCACTGCTGTCTCACTGTCCTTATACATGTCCAACACCACTCTCACATACTTCTCTGACACGCCTGACTTGCTTATACAATACCACAACTCCTCTTTTGGCACCCTGTCGTACGCTTTCTCTAAATCCACAAACACACAATGGAACTTCTTCTAACCTTCTCTATACTTCTCCATCAACATTCCTAAAGCAAATATTGCATCCGTAGTGTTCTTCCTTAGCATTAAAACATATTTTTGCTTACAGATGGTCATCTCTTCTCTCAGCCTGGCTTTTACTACTCTTTCCCCTAACTTCAAAATAAAAGGTCTGCACATCTCCCTTATTCTTAAAAAGACAAGGTGTTAAATGTTTGTTCGAAAGGGTGTGAATTCAATTTCCAGCACCACCAAGACTGGAGCCCTCAAGCAAAGCCCTTAACCCTCATCTGCTCAATTGTATAAATTAGATGGTCTTATGCTCACCACAGATATGTCAGACCTGCCAGGTACTGTGCGTAGGAGTGTCCAATATTTTCCACAAAGAGTCGGCGTAGGTGCAGGTTTTCTCTCTGAGCAAGTTTATACCAAATTCTACCTGTTTAAATCTAATGATTTTCATTTTTAATGACTATCAGGTGTGGCCCTTGACTGGTTGGAATGAAAACCTGCACCCACACCGGTTCTTTGTGAAAAAATATTAGACACCTTTGGTGTACAGAAGTGGTAATCTAATCTGTTTAACAAATGCATATTGCCATAATTTGGCAATTTTTTTGTTCTAGTAGTAAAAGCATTTTTGTGCGCCAGTGGCTAACAGCAGAAAAAAGAAAGCAATCTTCCTCCTTGAATGTTGTTAGAAATCGCCTCGACACACTTCTTCTCTGCATCTACACAAGCATGTTTGCCTGAGAAGTGTCAGGGGAGCAAGAGACCTGCGAAAGGCCATTACCACAGTGCAGTGTGGCCCATCAGCAAAGCCAGACCCAGGAGACTCCCGCACTGACACTGACAAATAAATCAAGAGGATTCGGAGATGCCATCAGGGTGCGAGTGCACACATTACTACTTCACAGTAATGAAGAGTAAAAGATAATATTTATTTATTTGGAAAAAGAAAAGGACAGAAATAAAAGATATGTCCTGACTTTTAAGCTCTTTTTTTCTTGTAGTGCACAGGCAGCTAGACGATAAATCTTTGGAAGAACGTCTGGATTTTTCCTAGTATTAGTTCCAGTAACCAATGTAATCTTAGATTCCTGCTTTTGGTTGACATGGTCTTCTGATACTGTTCTGATCCTCCACAAATCTGAACATGTTCAATTCTATTCTAAGCAACAAAAGTTGTAAATAGTGGTTATCTCAGTTACCACAACCTTCGTGTCAGCTGTAGCCCATCCTGCCTCGACCTAGGTTTTTGCTGCTTACTAGAAGTTTTTTATTTTTTACACATTCTGCCTAAAGACTATGTTACATGAAAATGCCATATCAGCAGTTTTATAAAATTCTCAATCATATCAAACACATTTACTTTATTTTGTGAACAATAAGTGACGCTCTCATCTTGCTTGACACCATATCATGCTGCTACATGATTGGCCGAACAGGTGATTGCACAAATGAGCATTACAGGTGTTAATAATGAAAAGTGTTATGTACTATTTCAAGCAAAAATTGAGTACATTCGAATTCAGTGACTGCAAAACATTTCAATGAAGTTGGGACTTTCATGTGTACCATTGGGTACCATCGTCTCTTCTTTTTTAATTTTGGAAGAGGAATGTTTTCCCATTCATTTGTAATACAGGATTCCTGGGTCTTCTTTGTTGCATTTTTCACTTCATAATGTACCAATCGTTTTTAAATGGAAGAAGGTCTGAATTATTCTGGTTTTGGAACAGAAATTGAGAATGGCACTTCATAATGAGATGTTGAATAAGTGTGTATGATTGGGCACACCTTCACAAAGTTAGTAGATAAGTGCACAAAATTTTTTTTTGTGTTAGATAAATTCAGTTGACCTTAATGACGTGATGATTTGTTGGTTTAATTTATTTTATGTTACATCCCATCTCTTAAAGTTGATAAAACCTTTTAATTTCGGGCAATAAACCTGATAAACGAACAACAATATTTACATTTTAAATTTATTTAATTCAAAAAATAATATATTTAAGAGTAAAGAAACAAAGTAAAGGGAAAAACTAAAGGGCTGGAATTCCTCCTGAATTATACCCATATTATATATTTCAGCCCATCTATTTACTTCCATTCAAACATGAATAAGCCCTCAGCATCCGGTCAACACGTCTCCGTCCCGCATCCACACGACACATACGAGAGGAAAAAGAGTTCGAAAGCGTCATTACTGAAGCCATGGATCCCTTTCAGCATCTCGCAAGGTTAATGAGAACAGTCTTCGGTGACTGAAATGCTCAAGTAGCTTTTATTGTATCATAATAATAACGAATGAATGGTTGGAAGATAAAATAAAATAAATGAACTCCGAAGCCATGAGTAAAACGTATGTGTGGCGCACGACTATTAAAATAGAAGCGGATAAAGAAATCCGCTACCTTCTTTAAGTGGTCTTCTTTTTTTTTCTTTTTTGAAAAATATTTGCCTGTAGGTCACTGTTAAAGGTTTAAACGTTTTTGCTACAGAACATTAAATATCTCTGCGCATTAAGAGCTCGGAAATGTATTAGAAGCAGAAGATTTTATGGAGCACGCCATCCGTTAGCGTTCCTCTCCAGCCGTTCTCTGGCCTGCCAACATTCAAAAGCATGGCCTACAAGAGAGAAGGGGTTGTCAGTCATGCTGAGGTCTTGGCTGTCAGAATCGTGTAAGAGTGTTTGCCATTTGATGGTTAATATCACCGGGGGCTTTGTCGTGTCATCTTCTTCTTCCATAGTGCCACCATGCTGAGTTAGTCACTTATGACTAAGTGAAGCGACTGTATGTGTGTGTGTGTGAGAGGCCATGTCATCTGTGTAGACTGTTGTCTTACATCAATGTGTCCGCTCGGCAGCCTAAGGGGTTAGCGGCTGATTACTTTCTGAGTGCACATGCCTCAAACGTTGCATCAAGTTGTCAGGAACTCTTTCCTCGTCCGCCATTTCTCTTCCAACCCTTTCTGAGACAATAATATTGTAAGCGCAGCAGAATGAACTGTGGCTGTGCAAGATGGCCTGCCAACACGGAGCAAAAATAAATCCAAACAAGAGAAAGACAGCTGTCACCAAGCAGCAATGTACAGTACAAGTTTTTTAAATAAGCAAGGCAGGCAAAACCAAATAATAGAATCAACAAAGGGGCAGGGGTCAGGCAATGCGCCTCCAGAGTCCGGAAGGCAACAACAGAATACAAAAAAACAGGGTTACAAAACAATAACTTGTAATACAAACTACAATCCCAAATCCAAAAATGCTGGGACACTCAAAGGTACATAAAAACCAAATGCAATGATTTGCAATAAACCCATATTTTATTCACAACAGAACATACAACATACCGAGACCACATTTCTAAGTTCAAGGCCAAGTGTATTTCTATAGCGCTTTTCACAATGGACGTTGTCTCAAAGCAGCTTTACAGAACTTAAGAATGAAAGTGAATTATGTATTTTTATTCCTGTTGAGCAAGTCTGAGAAAATCTATAATTTTAAGGGCAAAACATTTCATTTGATGGATGCAAAATGGCTCAAAAATGGTGACCATGTTTACCCCCTTTGTTGCATCCTTTCTACTTTTAACAACAGGTTTGTATGTCTGGGAACTAAGGAGTTTTGAGAGTATTCTTTGTTGTATTTTTCATTTCATTCCAATGTTTTTGGAAATTCTGAACAGGTCTAGAAAGAGGAACTGGGAATGATACATCGCAATGAGATCTTGAAAGGAAATCTCTTATGTGTGTGTGTGTGTGTGTGTGTGTGTGTGTGTGTGTGTGTGTGTGTGTGTATACTGTATCTGTGTGTTTTGTTAGTAGATGAGAGTTGTCTAACAGGGAAACTAAGTAGTAGACTGTGAGTAGCTGTTTTTGTCAGCCAATTTGGGCAGCCATAGTGGCTACTGAGATCTAGACTCCACAGCTGAATATGAACTGACAACAACCTCTTGTACACCCACCCCTTCAGGAACCAGCAATCTTGTTATTTTGTATTGTTCAGCAGTTAAAACAGTGATGTGTAAAATTTAGAAGTGCAATATCAAACATCATGGATAGAGATTCAAAATCTACACTGATGATGTGTAAAAGTGACAGATTTATGCATCATGGAGGAATACAGTCCAATTGCTTTCCTCTTGCTAGCAATTTTCCAGATTTAAGTTCAACTGATGACATTTTTTGCCATGTTTTGAGAGCAATATCGAGTGAGACTTTAACAGCATTCTCAGGCATAATATATACCGTATTTCTCGGACAATAATCCGCTACTTTTTTCCTACATTTTGAACCCAGCGGCTTAAACAACCAAGCGGCTAATTAATGGATTTTTCCGTTATATTGAAAATTGAAAATACTTAAAATGGCATTAATCCGTTCCAACCCTCAAAATGACACTCTATTTCATATTATTAAATTGGAAAATACATTGCTAAATAACAAATCTTGTATAAAAACATAATAGAAAGAGTATGTAGATATAATAAGGTTTTATTCAGTGTATTTTCTTTGGAGATGAGAGGACTTGAGCTAACGAAAACACCAGTGTGTGTGTGTGTAGGGGGGGTAGAGGCGATAAGCAGTGGCGGAGGTAAAAATTAGTTTTTTACTATCACTCCTGTACACTAGGTATCCCTAAACTTTAAAATGTTTACTAGTTTTTCTTTGCTTATATTAATTTACGTCACAATCTTCGGGTTCTGGCTTCGCTTCGCCATCTAGCAGCGGCGTCTTGAGCTTGTACCTCAATTTTTTGCTTGCGTAAAAAAAAGCAAAAAAATCGACCGAGTGACCGCTCGTACCTCGGAAAACTCTCACATTAATGCACTCATAGGTCAAGCTACCACTGTAGTTGTGAAAGGAAGGAGGAAGACAGTAAACAATGACTTTCTTGGTCGGCTACTGTTTAGATACAAGGCGTTATAACGTGTTGAGTCTGGGTGAAAGGAGAGCTCGCTAACAAATAAAATCATATGAGCACAAACAGGTTTCCAAAAACTCGTGCTTTTGTAATTTTCTTGGCATTAGCATTATGGGTTAGTCAAAGAAACCCAGAAATTAGCATCAGAAAATAATGAGCACATAATCCTCACACACACACACACACACACACACACACACACACACACACACACACACTCTCGCGCGCGCGTAATACCTGAAAAATGCAGTGACGTGCTGTTCCCAAAATGGCGCTCTGCTCTCTTAAAGGAGCCACAACATATTTTACCAGACACTGTCTTTCCTTAAAGCCTGTGTAAAGTTCATTAGTTTCAGTGTAGACATATAGATGAGGCTTATAGACAGGTGCGGCTTATTTATGTTCAAAATAAAAATCTTTGTCAAATTCAGTGGGTGCGGCTTATATAAGGGTGCGCTTTATAGTCCGGAAATTACGGTACTATTAGTATATTATTAACTGATAGTATCATTTTTTTTCTTTTTCTTCTTCTCCATATGCTGCAGTGGTGGACGGTGCATTTAGTATTTGATCACATATGGAAGTCAAAACCATTTTACTAAAGCAAAAAACCCAGTTAAGACAACTCCACACCTCTACACTACAACCACAACTGTGCCACCTACATCATCTGGAGCAGTTCAGAATCAGTATTTGTCTAATAACATGACCATAACATTTTATATAAAATATAACCTACTCACCAGAGATGCAGACTCTTAATATACACCGCTCCTCAGAGGCTGTAGGCCAGTGGTACCGCTCGTATTCACTGGTCTGGAAGTGGTGAACAAACCCTTTCCCGGGCTGAGACAAGCTAGCTAGATTCGGGGTTGGCCGACATCTCCTCACGATGTCTAGGTTTTCTTGAAAATAGATTTTTAAGTATGTCGAAAACCAAATCAATTTCTCTTTCTCCGTAGGCATGAAAAAAAGTCTAATGCTGATGTGTTAATGTGTGCAGCGCTACAGACGTGTTTTGCCAGTCGAACTTGGCTGTAACAGTTTCCCTCTGATCAACCAATCAGAAGATGTAAAAATGCTGACACTATTCTGGGCCAGCTAGCTGACCCTGTGAGGTGAATTTGAAATATGATTGGTTAAAGAAACGGAGCTAAATCATAAGGAGACTATGGTAAAAACACCAGCACTACTGAGTTTAAAGGTCCTGGGCAGGTTAGATTGACATGACAGCACATAGAGGCTGGAATCTGATTGGACAAAAAATCTAACATACACGTACTGGAAGCAGTGCAGCCAAGAGAAACGCTACGAAATAAAGAGAATGAACTGTTGGGAATAAATTAATACAATTTTATGGAACAAATATTAGAACTTAGGTTGTAAATGTAGGTCAGTGTTCTGATAACATTCATGTATTTATTTTTATCTTCATACTGGTTAACCTGAATTAGCAGTTTATCCCAGAATTTAGTGGATTGCGCAACACACACTCACACACGTATACATACACTCACACTCACAAGGGCAATTGAGCACACACAATACATGCCATACATGCAACCGGCATGAAGAAACACACAGCACACAGACAGGAAATGAAGTTCACGATCAAACTGGGGACTCTAAAGCTGTGAAGCACCAACACTACTAGCTGCAACACTGTGTGTCATTCTTTTTTTCATTACAATTATGTAATATATTCTAGTTTATGATATTTATTAATAGAATTCCTTTTTATTCTTCGAATTGTACGTTTTCCCAGTCTACATCATAGACTGGTTGTTCCAAGCTTTTCATATAATAGCTTTGTGCTTGATTGTATATGTAACAAATTAAACTTTCACTGAATTTGAATTTTGTTTGGAGGAACGGTGTCGGGTTTCTCCAGTCCAGCTCCATTTAGCTCCATCTAGCTCCAGGATCAACAATGTTCTCCAATATGCAATGTGCTTAAGGGAGTTTCTAAAACAGTAGATATTACCTACTGTATAGTGTGTATAGCGTGGACCAATGCGTTGCAGCGACGTTGCCTTAATGTTCTTAATGCATCATGTTGCACAAACAGCAACCTGCACTGGTGGTGTAAAGTATTTAAATAAATGTACTTTGTTACTGTACTTTAGATTTTTTTGCCTACTTTCTAGTTTTACTGAATATCAAAGATATAGCAAATTTTACTCTCAATTTAATTGTTATTTCATATATTTATTTTTTACTCCACTATACTTTATTTAACCTGTTAAAGTTACCCATTAGATTTTGCATTATCGCTCTGAATTTTTTTTTTATTTGATCAAAAATACAAAATTTTGTCAAAATCTTCTACTTTTTGACCATTTACTGTAAATTGTTTTAATTAAAAATACCTTTTTAAAGGATTGCTTTAAGA